>JAHWFP010154795.1:1026-25433 GCA_023313725.1 Lithobius niger | reverse complement strand
AGGCCGCGGACACTTTAAACCAACGAACACCGGGATCACACCAGGACCCTGACAAAAAACCCTCAGGTTTACTGTTATAACACTTCATACTTAATGCAATACCATACAATTACTCACAAGCTACAGAACGTGGTTTGTTGTGATTCTATTTCTAAAATGGAAGCAACCGGAAGTTACGGATGGAGTGATTTACTATTTTAAAATGCTAAGATAAAAAAAAATACCTAGGATTTCATATGAGATAATCCAGTAAAATTAGTCATCACACCATATGGGTATAAATTAGAAATTCTGCTTTGATCTTTATAAAAATTTTGAATAGAGTTAAAAAGAAACACTTTAACTATTTTACAAGCCAAAAAGTGCACAAATTAAAACATCAAACCCGACGTTTCGAATAGATCGTAGCTTATTTACAAGGTATAAAAGAAGCACATAAAACACTTGGGAGTATAGTGTTTTAATTTGTGCCCTTTTGGGCAGCTTAAAATATTAATAATTATGGAAATGTTAAAGAGTAAATTAAGTCACCTGTCACTTCCGGCTGTTTCCATTTTGAAATATAATCACAACAACCACATTGTGGAACCTATGCAAGTTATTTTATGGCGTTACTATTGCATGAAGTGTTATCACAGCCAGCCTTGGTGTATTTATATCTTGTTGGTTTTAGCGTTGCAAGGGTTCAAAGGCACGGGAACCCGACATATTAAAACATTGTTTATCGGTTTTTGCTGGATCTCTTTGTCTACTGGATGCTTCGACGTGATTTTGTGTATTTTTCATACAAAAATATCTTATTACGTTCTAGGCGTGTCTAAAATGTGTTTACTAATTTTTAAAACACATGTTTTTTTAAAGTGTAACTAAATTCTGAGATGGTTTCTTGCGGCGTTCTCTTAAACCTATGTAAATGTTGCTAAAGTTATTTATGCGTATGATACACGAAACGGTGAGAGGGTAGGTGGGTCCTTTTAAGAATTATCGTATAGCCATTAACAGAAAATAAATAAACTTTAATATAAAATGTATTAAAGGTTTTTTTTTTAATTTATTTTTTATTCATTTTAATCTTAGCAAGATTGTGATGAAAGGACGATTTACGATTTATTTGCGGCTGCACAAGTAAAGAAATACAGTTTAAAAATGTATATAAAAAACATCAACACTTTAAACTAATTAGTGTTCTAAATTTTTTTCAAGTTTATATTTTTCAGCAACTAAAACAAGTTGCGTTAAGTTGCTGAAAAACTCAACATTCTACCTTTTAGTGTTGAAGTAACCGGCAGTTTTTCAACAAGAAAGTCAGACTGCCCTTCCTGTCTCTCATTTTGAATTGAAGGTTGGGGGCTTCCATCTCTTAAACTTTAGATTCTAGCAAGTTAAAAGTGGTGGAAGCAAGTGGTGTGCACTGATGTATTGACATCATTGTGCGCCAGCTCAGCTTCCACACGAATTGTGTACTGTCAGTGTACATTTTGTGCACTTTGGTGTAAAAATTACCCAAAATGTTTACTGATAGCACACAATTCATGTGTAGACTAAGCTGTAAGGAGCGATGTGATGTCTACCATTACTGTCTTCAGAGCCTGTGTCTTCTACCTGTGATGGCCGCAAGTCAAGTCCGAATTTGAATTAATTGACTCAATTCTACCTTAGTGGAATTGGTGGAATTGATTTAAACATAAAACAATTAGAGAGGAAGAATTGATGGATATATTTTTATTGTCATCTCGGTTTGAATCGAACTTGATTTGGGCAGCTCCCGTAATTATAAAACGACCTGTAGGAATTGTCTTAAACGTCTGGTATAGGAATTGACTTAATTCAATCCGTGCTGCCTGCCTGCAGGTTGAGTTGACTTGCAAGTTTGTCATCGGATTAATGATGCGCAGCGTTAATTTGATTTTGGTTTGATATGAGATGCTTAGTATGGATGTGATTTGATTTGGCATGAATCAGACATAAATACAGCCAATTCCAACCAACTTCAGCCATCACTTTTAAGCGTTCCATGGCTGCTTGATTTATCGGTATAGAAGGTAAGATGGTGTCACTTAAGACTATTTGGAGAGACCACACCTCCAGAAAACCTACGTATGATATCCCTGCTAAACCATCAACAGTAGGACAGGGAATAAAATTGTTTTATTTACGGGCGTGGTTGAATATTTGAGCGTAAGGCAGATAGGCATTTTACTTAATACATTTTACTTGAAGAATAACTTTTTGGCACAAGTGAAAGGTGTACATGAACATGTCACTAAATAATTTATTCATTTTTTTTTATTTATTAATTTTTATTATTTATTGTGGTTAACCAAACATTCTACCAAGAAGCAAGTTGCTTGTGAATGGATCCAGTTAAATAAAGGAAGCAAATACACACAACGATTGCACGAAGCCAAAAAATAAACAGATTTAAAACTGTCAAACACAATCAAGTCATACGCGCAATGTTTTTTTCCATTACTTTTTTCTCTTTTTTTTTTTCAAATGATTTTAAACTTGAATTACTGATTTGTTTTCATTTGTCACTTTTAAAAACGCATTTTTTAATTTCACCAATTTTATCGAATTCTAAATTTTACCTGGTAGGCTTTTAAAGCTTTGATAATAATGTTGCATTTTTTGGCCCGTATTTATGTTTAGCTGTAATTTGTAAAATTGTATTTTTTTAAATTGATTTTCGCAGTTGAGTGATTTTCAAAATTGTTTATGCCAGTTTATATGTATATCAGTTTAGCACGTTTATTTAATTATTTATAAAAACAACATACCGCCAGTTTCCTCAAAGGAAGGTGACAGACCAATACAAAAACAAAAAAAAAAAACAGTCCTGTGAGAAAAGAATAAGTAAAAATACAATAATAACAATCAACGTACACACAAGCCAAAAACGAGTGACTAGCCTATATCAGTCAGCAAATGAAAAGCACATCTTGGTAAGAAAACCTTAGTTCGTCCGTAAAAATATATATTCAATTTATAGGTATCAACAAGAGTCTATATAGGTCAATGTATGCCATAGGCCTACATCTGTAAACTCAACCCAAGTCATCAGTGTCGGAATAAATTTAGTGTCGGAATATAATTTGAAGCTATCATTCAACAGGAACCAACAGCGGTCACTAAATGGAAGGCAAGGTACAACAGTCATCATAATAACCACATTTTATCCAGGATCAAAAATCAATTCGGTTCACATTTAGAGCAAAGTAAACAACAAGTTAGTAGATGCACATTACATCAGTCGTCGTAAGAAAACCTTAAAGGTCGGTTGCCACGAAATTAGCAACATCAAGGCCTATCGAGTTCTCGCTCGCAGGAAGCAAAGGAATGCACAAAGCATAACTTTAAAACGCAACAAACAAGCCACGTGACTGCTTAATTATTGAGTAACCATTAGGTACGGCCTCGTGCAACTGGAAACAAGTTTAATGCTTAACGATATTAGTGTCACTAGATGGCGCAACTGAAAAATAAAAAGAAATTCACACTGCGCCATCTAGTGACACTAATATCGTTAAGCTTTATAGCTTCTTTCCAGGTGCACGAGGGCGTACCAAATTTATACTCAATAATTAAAGAGTTTCGTGGCTTGTTTGTAGTGTTTAAAAGTTTTGCTTTGTGCATTCCTTTGCTTCCTGCGAGAGAGAACTCGGTAAGCCTATATGCTGCAATGCTAATTTGGTGGCAACCGGTCTTTAAGTCATCCTGTATAACTAAACCGAGTGTTTTTAAAACTATCAACAGAGTTAGCCTCAACAACATGATTAGGCAAAGTATTCCAAAGTTTTAGTAAACGGCGAACAAATAATTTCGCACAGCCTTATAATGCGGATTGGTAATACAAAGTTTGTAATTTGAACATCTGGTGACAAAAGGACGTTGATGTGCCCTACTTCCAAATAGAATTCTGAATATTTTACTTTTGAAAACAACATCTTGTTTTCGTATATGTTTCTCTCACCTTGCCGTTTACTACTAAGGATAAGCAATCATTGTTGCAGATTATTATAATACTGTAAATAACATATGCGAAGCTGAAAATTCGGCCCTAAAGGTAGGTTAGCCAAAACCAGCGCCGCCTACAGGTATGATGGCCGATTGGACTTATGGCTTCAAATTGTCTGTGGGCTCCGTACACTTTCAGCTCCAACCCCCCCCCCCCCCCGTTCCCCTCAATAAAACAACCACGCCTCACCCTCAATCGACCACCGGACTGTGAACATTGGCTATAAATGAACATTTTCTCTTTATTTACTGTTCTCCAGTACCTGCAGTTTTATTTTTCAGATTGAGCTGGTGGGCTTGGCTTTCTTGAAGCACGGGACTAGGGACAGAAGTCTCGCTCGCTCTCCGGCGGCCCCCCCCCCCCCCCAACCTCGCTGAAAAAATTATGTGGTCAGAAAGTAAATCAAAAAGAAAAATATTAGGCTAATGGGTATTTATTTCAAGTCTTATTTTTAGGTTGTAACAAATGTTCGACATTTTGGCTCAATTTAAAATACACATTTCGATAAGGTTGAAACAATAAATTAGAGGGTCAAAGTCGGTCAAAATTCGGCAAAAAATACGAAATTAATCAGTATGACCAAGATTCGCGGAAAAAAAAATTGGACCCTCGTAACATTTTGCACCTGCGCACCACTACAAACCAAATGTTTTAGTTCCCATGGCCTCAAATATTCGGAAATTTTATTTTTACATTCGAGGGGATAATAGTAAAAGTTGTTTAAGTAAGATAAGCGAAAACCTGGTAGGCCTAATCATTACTTGTAATTTATTAAAGGATTTGTAAACATTGCCTCACAATAATAATTTTGTTTGCGACGTTACAGCTATCGTTCGCGCAATGAAGTTCTCTAAAATAGCGAGAGGACGCTGTTCTTACCAAGACAGAATCACATTAGTACTCCACATTACCGACAGAGGTCAGTACCTCCCAAACACGCCGAGTGAAGTTCGGTTATTTGCTGTCAGATGGCAGCACGTACTGGAGCGTTCCACGGCGAAGTTCGAGAAGCTGTCAAGCGAGGGCGCAAGTTGAAAGCGAGAGCGAAACCGTCACTTAACGCGTCGGTTTCGTAAAACGCCAACTAGAAAGTTTAGCAAATGTATTTTTTCTTTAGCGCTGTAAATAATTGTCGTGTATGATTTTCGCTGTTGCTAATTTCCAATTTTCCTTAATATTATTTCCAGCGATTTATGTCTATTTATTTTACACACAAACGCACCGTAATCATAAGTTCTCAACCACGATAAACTTGCCGTGGCGCACCTTTTGTTTACAGGACAGCAAACAATAATAAAACCTAAAACTCCAGCCAACTTCAAGTGTGTACGATTAATATGCGCATGCGTAGCAGCTTTGACAAGTTGAAAATTTAACGGCTTGGGTTTGTTATTTTACAATCACAGTTTATAATTATTTGTAGGCACGTATCTTATATTTTTTATTCGGTGATCGGTTAATCTTTTCCATTTTTGCAGCATTTGAATTTAGAAACTCGGGTCACACCATAAACGATCAAAATTTCGAACGGGGATAGCCAGACAGCGATTTCTTTGAACCACTTTTTGACAAACATAAATTTTTCTGTTTGTCAAACATTTTTAAATAAAAACTTTAAGAGACGGCGAATTACTGTTAACTTCTTCGTTTATCACATTGCTGAAATTTCCATGTTATGATGACTAGCAAACGTATGCGATTTCATTCGAAATAAAAAAAAAAATAGTTGGCGAAGGAGGAGAAAGGAGTCGTTAGATACGCGTAGTGTTAAGTGTTGACAAACTTCGGCGGTCAGGATGATTTCAATTTTACAAATTTTACGTGATCACCGGTTTCCGCTTTATCAACAGCAGTAATTCATTTGAGGATGATGCCTGTAAAAGCGTCATCTTCAATTTTCAGCGTATATGGTAACAGATGGCGCCGTGTCGCTCAGCAGGTTAAAACGAAAATTTTTAACGCCAAACAGATATGCAAAGTAGTTGTGTTGCATGCTATTTTGGCATCAAAATTGAGTAGGAGTTGAAAACACGGATATATTTGCTTCTGTTGGCCCATCAAACCTGGATATCTTCAGTCGGCCAATCAGAGAGCTCCTTCGTGTGAGGGTACAGCTGAAAAACTATCGCTTTCCAAAGAAAAAAATAAATAAAGCCGATTGGAAACGAAATGCGGCCAAAAACAAAAGTAGGTTTGGTTCTGATCATAGTTTGGATACGAGATACCGTGAGCACCATGTTCATGATGCGTGGAGATCCCAGTACATAAAATAATAATACATTTCCCGTCTCGCATTGTTTGGGGCACTACATTTTTCACGTCACGATCAATTTGTATTATTATACTGATTATTACGATGATAACATAATAACATGATTCAATAGGCGTACCATAGTGATGTTTACGGGATTTTTTATATTTATATTTTTTTTACATAATTTGTGTTATGCATGCAGGAATTGCTTGAAACAATAATCAACAAAGCTTTGCTTATGGGTGGCACCTTAGCAGCGTTTGGGGTCACCTGCAAAGATTTCGGTTCATAAAGGTTCTTCATAACGGATTTGAAAACATGGCATCTTACCACTATAAGGACTTCCCACCTCCGTGAACTTGATCCCATTAAACTCCAACGAGACCCTACTTTGTTTTCATTCATTAGCCTGCAGTCTGGTGCAGCTGTAGCGTTGTAGTTCCCACAGCAGTTTTTCATCTTTGCCAGATTTCCCATAAACTAAAAATCATGTTTGCTAGCGGCGTTACAGGTATACTATCCTTATATTTTGTACCTCTCCAGAACCGTTACTAATTTTCGAAAAACAAGAGAGCTTATTTTTCTACACATCATCTGACGGAACACCATACTACGAATGAATCCTGTTTTTATGTAGTCCATCTAAAAGTTACTAAGGAAAGACTCCACAAATGCAGTTACTAGCTGGGCAGTCAACTTTTTAATTCTTTGCCTATACCGAAATTAAACTTATTGGTGGACTGATAGCTCTAAGAAACATCTGTTGAAGTGGTTATTAAATAAATAACCACGTAAATTCATTAAGGTTTAAGAACTAAAATATGGTTAGGTAAATGGTCATTTCCCTGTCAGGAAGAGACGTTGAGAAGAAAAACGAAGAAGAAAATGTTGCGTACAGACTATTTTTATTATCTTCTTTCTACATAGTATTTTCCTTCACATTTTTTCTTTTTTTTTTAATGTTCTTCTGTCTTGTTCTGTTCGTTCTCTTTCTTTTCACATTGACTTTTATTTTTTTCAGGCATTGTTTTTATTTCTTTATTTTTTCGAATTCCATAATTCTTAACGCATTTCCTTTCTTCAGTACGGCTCTGCGAAAGTAAGAAAAAATACAAGAAAATTAAATACCGAAATGAACTGACGTTGACGATAAAAACAGACTTGAGATAATTGAAGTTTCAATAGAATTAGCGTGAAAAAAAGAGTATGCAAATTAGATTAGAAGTTATAACAGGACATTACTCAGGAACTTTTTTTTTTTTAAATTTCTTGGAGCTTGAATAACCAAAATAATCTTATCTTATAGCTAACTCGGCTGAATTTTTAACCTTATTTATCATAAGAGAAAGAAGTCTAGTAAAGGAGGGAGGTGGGGAGGGGGGTAATCAGGCCCTCCGATCGTCAGAAAATAAAGGTAAATTGGAAACACACATCAGTGAAAACCACACACTAGCAATAACATGGTCTAGTAGCACTTTATGCACTTCCGTTTACGTGTATGATTTTCGATGTAGCTTGCTTCCAATTTACCGATCAACAAGCATTGGCATCGCCACCAAGTTCCTTGTTATTATTACTTTGCAGAACAGCGTGGTTTAAAAACAACATCTATAAGGTGGGGTAGAAATCAAGCTACAAGGCACACCACGAGCTTTGTGAGGGTACCCCGAGCAAAGCGAGCAGCAACATCTCTGTGGTCAGCGTTCTCGTCTCCAAACCAATTGAATGCTGGTTCGAAGAAGCAACTGACCTAATATGGAACTTGAATAAAAAGTCATGAAGCATACGTGTTTTTCAAAGGGCAAAGTGAAACTGACGTGCTCTGTTTGTATGGCACATTAAAGTGTACATTTGGTGGAGAGGGGGAGGATTAAATACCAATGTTGTATATAGTGGCAGTGGTCCCCCTGGCATTAAAGGGCAATTTCATCCATTTTTGACATGCATGCTTTACTTTTGGATCACTACACAATAACTAAACACAAGAACTGCGGTAAGAATACGTTACGTTCGTCCGATACAATTATTTAATTATTGCATCACCAAAACACGACACGGAGACCGCCATTGTTTTGCGCTGGAACGCGCAGAAATTAATCCCGAAAGATGTCACTTTTCGATTTCGACTCGCAGCCGATTGAGATAGCTCTATTGGCTGTGAGAGTTCAAGCGTCTGACGCCCTTAGCTGGTCGATAGTTGTAGTGGCCAGCTAAGGCCGTCAGACGCTCGAGCTCTCACATCCAATAGAGCTATCCCATTCGGCTGCGAGTCGAAATCGAAGAGTGACATCAGTCGGCATTAATTTCTGCGCGTTCCAGCAAAACAATGGTGGTCTCCGTGTCGTGTTTTGGTGATGCAATAATTAAATTGTTGTATCGGACATACGTAACATATTCTTACCGCAATTCTTGTGTTTAGTTATTGTGTAAATGATCCAAAAGTAAAGCATGCATGTCAAAATGGATGTATTTGCCCTTTAACACACTCACAAAAACCAGTTTAAAAGATGAAGTGGCGATGGCCCGTCGAAATACAATTTAAGTGTTTAGCAAGGAAATGAGGCTATACCAGCGATGGTTCACCAGAACTAATGAAGCAGATGATGATGAGAGCTTGTAGGCATGTGAAATAAACACTGAAGAAAGGTTGAACTGAACATAAGCCAAGAACGAAAAGTAGAAGAAGTTATTGTGGAAAATAATGGAAATAGTGCAGAAAGTGTAAAAACATATAGGTGCAGTGAGTGAAACTTTCGAATTTAATTCCTTTAATCACGTTCAGCACGCAACACAGATTCCTTGAAAAATCTGTAATGGAACAACACTTTTTAAAATGTGTAAAGAGGACTGTAGTCAATACAAGTGAACAATTAAATCAGAAATTTTCAAAATTGTTGAGTAAGTGTAAATAACCATGCAAATGATCTACCCTTTCCTTTTCAGCATCCAGAAATAAATGGCGGCCATAATAAATATTTTTAATTACTAGAGGGGTAGTCGGTTGAATGCTTGGAAAAATGAATTCTGGAAGCGGATTATGGATCGACACCAACAAAATAGGCATTCAGAACACTAAATAACAAGAACGCTATATTTCAACCCTCACATGGGGGCCGTCATCAGACATTTCCGGCATCAGGCACTGAGCATTTCCGGAAAAATGGCTGGTGTTGGTGAGTAGGCATTTGGCCTCTCTATACTTTTTTACTTATTTTGTACTCTTTTTGCCTGATGACGGCCCCCATGTGAGGGTAGAAATCTAGCGTTCTTGGTATTTGAGTATTCTGAATGCCTATTTTATTGGTGTCGACCCATAATCCGCTTCCAGAATTCATTTTTAATTACCACTTTCATTACCTAGCGTAGTTGAACAGCAGACTTGGTTGATTTTAGCAAAAAATGTTGGGCAACGGGATATGTTTCCTAATGACTAGAATCTTAGGCCTAATGTTTGAACACGGTAGAGTTGGCATATCTTAGTTTGGCTTGATTTCGATCGTTTTTTTGAAATCGAATCGAGTCGAATGGAGTTCGATAGGGGGGTGTGACACCTGGCCTTACGGATGGCCATTTAAGGCATACAATACCAGGTGGCCGTGTTCTAAAGGCACTGCATAGTTTAAGCCCACCTGTCATGATTTTTACAGATAACGCATGCGTAGCTGCTCGTGAAGGTTCGACACCGGGTATAAAAGCCCAGTATAAAAGCTGCAGTATAAAAGCCCAACTTGGTGTCTCAACTGGCATAGAGAGAAAGAGAGAGAGAGATAGCTGGTGCCCGAGGTGGGTCGTGCATGGTTCCTGATGTCTTAGGCCAGAACACAACTACAACGAGAGTCAACAAGCATTAGTTAGAGACTCAACATAAAGTTGCCGTGGTAAATAGACCTAAAACGGAGAACAAGAGTCATCAACCAAGTCTGGTGCGTTTTCCGAGCAAAAGGAAGCAAGGTGAGGATTCGGGCTTAACCAACCATCTTGTGTTTGTCACTCATTCCTCCCTCCCCACCCACACCATTACACCTGCACCATCACTGGACAATCCACACTAGTTGTTGTCTGTTGTCTCCTTATTGCGGTTATCTTCTGACCAGAAATGCATAACTTCGTGTTTTTATTTCAAATTTTTTAAAATTGTGATTGAATGTTGCCATCAACAAGCTACTTTTTAAGTGTTTTTATTTGTGTTTTTATACGAAGATTTTATGCAGAATGTCGCACTTGATAAACGAGGTACAGTTTATCCTCGAAACGTCTTGATTTTTGTGTGCATTTTTCGGCTATCCATTCCCAAATAATAAAAAAAGCTTAACCATATGTATATTCTCTGTGCACGGTATTGTTCTTTAATCTGTGGTTCAAAGTCTCCAAGTCGCACCCGATTTCACAGTTATTGCGATAAAAGACGGCCGTCGTTGGTGGCGTATGTATGAGCTAGACCATGACGGACAAACAAACCAATAGAGTGGCTCCCAAACACGTGCGAATGGCTTTGCTGCTCTAAGAAGAATGAATGCATATTTAGACAAGAAGAGCTAATACGCGATCTGAGCAGTGAATGGCTCCCATCACTATAACCATGAATTTATAGGGTTGGGGGAGGAGAATTTGTAACTCTAAAAACTCCCATTGAAACGTGTTACATTCATTCCTATTAGTTCCGTCCGAGTTTTCAGATGGCGCCCACGCGTTCCATCTGGTAACTTTTGCTTATTTTTCAGCCCCAAATCTAAAGTGGTGGTCGACCGAAACCAATTTTTTCACTTTCGGCCGAAACCGAAATCACGACCGAAACAGGCAATTCGGTTTCGGCCGAAATCGATCAATCAGTTTCGGCCGAAACCGAAACCACTACCGAAACCGGAAACAAAACCTAACCTGAAAAGTATCAATTTTAATAATTTGACAAAAAAGCTGGAATAATAAGCCCCTCCCCCCCCCCCCCCCCTTCAACAAAAATAATGTTTTAGAATTAAAAAAAAAAAACTTGTCAGTCTTGCTACAAGACTTCAGGACTTTCGTTTGTATTTTTTTTTTCACTAGTCATTTTTTATTCTAAAAATAGTGTTATTTTATTCGTGTCAGTCCAGGGCACGGAAAAGGGCTTTTCACTCAGCAAGTAAGCTCTTTACTTAAAACCATAAATAAAGACAAATGCAAGCATAAATACCCTCCAGTGCAACGAAGCTATTTACATATTTTGGATTTGGATTTAAAAAATTTTCTTTATTATTGATGGGCATGGCAGATGCAAGCAGGACCTGTGATGGTGCTCTCTGGATGTCACACTACTAGGAAACAGCCTAGTAGTCTGTACGGAAATTGGATACTGCCAGGGGGTAGAAGTGGTTTCAGCTAGACCGAAACGGAAGCATAGGATTCAGCCGGAACCGACACCGTAACCGAAACCAGTTCGCCGGTTTCGGCCGAAACCGAAACTGAGCTATTAACTTCATGGCCGAAACCAGAACCGAAACCGAAAATTTGCTGGTTACGGTGTCGAAACCAAAACTGAAACCGAAATTCGGTCGACCTTTAATCTAAAGTAAACTAAATTACAACTAAGCTAAACTAAATAATAATTGAATACAAGCTAGTTTCGTTTAGTTCAGTTTATTTTAGGCTGAAAAGTGAGTAGAAATTCCCACATAAAACTCATGGCGCTATACAGTTAGACTTAACTAATAGGAACGAATCTATGACGTTTCAGTATGGGTCTCAGTCACAAATTTTCCTCCCCAACCCTATAATTCTTGTTATAACGTAACAGACACGGTCCTTATTGAAAGAACAGCGTTAACATAACTGCATCCTTGCTGCAGCGTTAACATTGCATCTGTGACGTCATAATTCTACGCATCGCCTACATCTGAATAACATTTTCCCTGAAAAAAGAACTTAATTGGGTCTTCTCTAAGCATATATCCGTTCTTCTGTGATTAGCTCGGCCAAAATACTTACATCGAACTGCAGAACAACACCGTCCAGAACCACGGCCGAAAAGGATTGGTTTTGTAGGTGCACAGCACCGTTGGCGGCCTGGGCAATTGGAGTCGACAGTGCAAGATCTGCATCCTCCAAACCTGATTGTTGAACATTGCCCGGGTTTGGTAGCTGAGGATAAAATCACAGCATAAGTAACTTTAATAACGAATTGTGAACCGCTTGGGTTTAGCACAGCAGTGTCGCAAGGTAGTATTAACGTACAATCTAGGTTTCTCCCTCTTTTTTTTTTATAAATCCAGCTTTAGAACAAAATATGAACTCCCAAAATTTTTTAAAAACATGTTTTTACTCCTTTATTATTTTTTGAATTGAACCTGAGAATTTGCGTCCTCAAATTTACGCAGACAGTGTTTTTTTTTGTTTTTGTTTTTTTGCCACTAAAAGTAAATTAAGTGGGTTTCAGGAGTGCACGCATGGGTGTTTTCTTGGCGAACGAAACTTTTTTTATACTGGTCTTAAAAAAAATCCTATTACGCATCAGCGCTTTCACCAAACATTTTGATATCGATGACCATATCAACCCATTGTTCCCTTCACATGACCGCCTCAGAATGAAACTTAAGGGCCCTCACGGGGGGGGGGGGGGTCTCGCAACAAAAAATTGGGATATAAAAAAAGACTTTACATGGCTGTTTGCTATGACGTGCATATCACATGACTGGGCTAGACCAATCAGACGGCCAAACAGCCGTTGTTCTCGTTCGTCATTGGCTAACGCATGGTGACGTCACGGCAAAGAGCCATTGCGCATGGTTTAGTGGCCTAGCCAAGGATGTGCAATGCCCGTTCTCTTTCCACACCTTCTACAACTCTTTCGTCGTTGGTTCATTGTTGCAGCAGTGAATTTACTAGATGACACGCTGCTTCCACAATGAAACCGGTCGTTGTCTTACTACTATTAAGAACCACTACTATAGTTTGTTCCACATTATGTTTTCAGAAAAATAACTAAATGACGACGCGTTTCCTTGCACTACGAGTGCAAAAACATGTGGAAATCACACTTGTAGACTCGAAATAGTTACTGTTATTTTACGAATGGGATGTTTACGGATTTTTTGCACTCGTAGTGGAAGAAAACGTGGCGTCATACAATCAGTTTTCTGAAAACATAATGTGGAACAAAATAGGTGTAGAATTCTTACTTACGTACGAATGCGCGGGTTTCTTACAGATGTAAGAAAACGAAGGCCTTGGTTCTAACTTAAGTGGTAAAAATGCCATCGTTGTCCATGTTTACGTATCCCAAATCGTTTCTAAAGTATTATTAAACTATTTCATACTTTAAATTTACAACTATTAATTTTTTTTAATAAGTAAGTAAGAAAATAAAGGCATTTGATTCTACTTACGTAAGTAAATCTACTACGGCTATCAATGTTTACGTATCAGTGTTTCCAAAATAATACATTTAAACACCCGAAGGAAAAAGTTAAATTTGATTAAAATAAACAAATAAGGCACTTATGGCAGTTGTCATCCTACGTTTGCCGTTTTCATTGTTGTAAAGTGGTGCTGTAAAAGTCTTATTATACCAGCGTAATGATAACTAACTTATCATCATACTTTTGAACGTTTAAACAATAGTTATCACCACACTTTTTTGAACGGGCAACCAGCCAAAGAAAAACTCCAACTTAAGTATACTCACGACCATCTAATGTTGGAACTTCAAATCAAAATCTGATGTTTTCAAAAATAAATAACTTTTTTCCATAACCAACGCCTGTAATACTTAAAGGAACATAAATCCCTGTTGGCTTTCCTGCATGACTCAGTTTTGCGACATTAGTTCAAACGTATATGTAAATGTTGCCAACACATTCATTTTCTTGTTTTTCTTGCGTGCGAGGTGATTTGACGACATTAACTCTAACCTGTGTAAATGTTGCCAACTGCAATCTCATCGGGTCGAACGATATACCGGAATGATCTGGATAAGTTTGATCGAAATAAATTGAATAGAAACGGAGAAAAATTAATAGTTTTAGTTTTGCTGGAGAGAGGACTTCAATCATCCAATCATCATACACGGCGAGCCGTGAATATATATATTTGAAGTCCTCTCTCCAGCAAAACTAAAACTATTAATTTCTCAGTTTCTATTCAATATATTTCGACCAAACTTGAGTTAACGTAGGAAGCCACGCGTAAATTTGAAAACTGTTCACTTGTTGTTGTTGTAGTTCTTGTTCTTGGCTGACACGGTTTCAGAAAAAACTACTGCACCTACCTAAAATCTGAAACATGATCTGAGCCAGAAATTTCCCGGCCTTACAGGTACAAGGACCACTTTTTCAACTGGTCGATCCATTCCGGAGTTACGGGGCCCTAAACGATCATTTTGATTGTTTTACATTGTATTAACCATTGTATTTAGGGAAAAATGCCACTCAGCAAACTCCAGATTCATTCTTCGTGCACGTGTTACGTCTTTGCTAAAAAGTTGATTGTCGAACGGTAAAATGAATGCCTTAGGGCTTCGGGCAGATGACAGGAGTGGTTAATGCTCGTTAAACCCTTTGAACCCTTTGAAAGAATCAGTGTTTCAGGTAAACGCATATATTTTTAAACCAAACTAAGCTGCGTTGTGAAATTCGGCCTCGAAATTGGCAGCTAAAAACGATAGAATGGCGTATTTATTTCGCAGATGGAGGCTTTCAGAGCTAAGTTGAATTGTTTCAAAGTGGCCAGCAACAATCGACTGCATGCATAAAGCTTTGTAGCGCAACGCCATAGCCGTAAAAAAAGGTACACGGATTACAAACAAAAACGTCAAGTGTGCCGTAAAAAAGGGGTTATGATTGAATTTTCACTTGTTAAAATGTACACGGATAAAAATTGATGATTTTTAGTTGAAATTAACCTTGGCGATAGCCAGTGTTAGTAAGGGTCGACCTAGGACCTCTGTGTTAAACTCTCAACTTTGAGAGCGTATAACTCCGTCAAAAGTAAACATATTTAAACCAAATTTGGAGTCTAGCCTTGACTAGTAAAGGCCTGTCTGCAGTCCAAAAATTGTGAAATTCGGTCCAGCCAAACCCGAGATGCAGACAGGGGCCAAATAGACAACTTCTTGTTCAACTTCTTCTTGTTGTTGTTGTTCTGGGGATACTTTCGTCTGTCCTCTCTACAGGTCAAACCATTTGTCCAATAAAGCTGGTTCTTAGCTCATTTTACAGGTATTGCTCTGTAGATGTGCCCTTTTCATAAGGCCTTTTCTAATTAGTCAAGTGGTTCAGGGGTTACGGAGCTCTAAACCACCAGATTGATTGTTTTACATTGTTTTAAACATTGTTATTATGCAACAATACCAATTAGCAAACGCCAGCTGCGAGACATAGACTGAAGATTAAAGGGTTTGTTTCTATTGTTACCATTGGCGATAGCCAGATTAGTAAGGGTCAGCCTAGGGTCTCTTGTGTTAAACTATCAGCTTTGACCGTCAACTGCACTGTTTTACAGTTTAGCTGCAATTCTAAAAGTAACACGAATTAATAAACAAAAACGGAACGTTAAATGTTTAGAGTAAGGATCTAAAAGTCCAAACCTAGAAGGAACACGGACAAGCTTTGACAGTCAGGGTCTAGCTGTAAAATTTTGTCAGTAAGAGGCTGGAAAGCATTAGACCCTTACTACCCGGTGGTCAACAATAAATACATTTTCACGAAAAATTGGAAATCATCCTACAATGACCTATGTGATGATCAAGTGGTAGTATGGTTATACGTTTCCTGCTTTGCTTTACGTTGAAAATTATTTTTCAATTTAGTAACATGCCAGCATATTCGTAGCAGACAGCATTATGGTAATCCTCTACCATAAATCTACGAAATATAATAAAAATTCTAAACCATCAAAAGACAAAATGCCAAACTTCACAAGAAAATTGTGTTATTAAAGTTCCAAAACAATATTGTAAGAACAAAGAAAACCTGCTACAACCGATCATACACACGTTCAGTCCGAAGAGACTAGAACTAATCTAACCACTGGGTAGTAAGGGTCTAATGCTTTCCAGCCTCTTACTGACAAAATTTTACAGCTAGACCCTGACTGTCAAAGCTTGTCCGTGTTCCTTCTAGGTTTGGACTTTTAGATCCTTACTCTAAACATTTAATAATCAAATGTACAATTGAGAAAATTGCATCTGTTTAAGTACGGTTGTGCTTTACGAATCATATATTTAAAACGTAACGCACAACAGCACTTCAACAGATGCAATTTTCTCAATTGTACATTTGATAATTTCAATTAAAAATCATCAATTTTTATCCGTGTTCATTTTAACAAGTGAAAATTCAATCATAATAACCCCTTTTTTACGGAACACTTGACGTTTTTGTTTGTAATACAAACTTACTTGCCGCTTTTTGAACTTTCCCTTTTTGTGATATCTTAATATACACACTATGTCTTGTAATATGCGCACCTTGCCCTTTAGAGCTCTTTGTGCCACTGCCTTTATCCAATATGCAAAATTGACACTCTGAACTTGGCTTAACCTGGCATTAAACCTCTAGCGCATAAGCCATCCAGTCGGCATCGTAACACTTCTTGGTCAGAAAATAGAGTCCGAGACGCAGTGCTAGCTTTGTGAAGGGTCACGGGGACACTTAGCAAAGCGAGCAAGTACAGCCCATTGGTTGGCATCGTCGTTTCCAGGCCAAGAGAAAGCTGGTTCGAGTTACAAAACCGGGTTAAAACATAGACATCGTACTCCAAAACCTAATGAAAGCTACGGGATTGCATTCTTTAGGGGGAAAAAAAAGCCATTGTCCGCATCTGAAAAATAGCTAATAAAATGTTTAAAAAAAAACCGCCGGGTATCCGCGTCGTTTCTTTTTAGTACCACTCCTGAAAAAAACATTTAATTCAGTTTTAGCGGCCTTATCTCGTCTTATGCGTTGCGCCTAGTGTTTAAAACGTTTATTAGTGCTCGAAGTGGGAATAAATGAAGCCCCCCCCCTTCCTCTCCACTTCACCTTTCTTTTTTATTGGACTCTGTAAAAGGTGATAATATTATAAACGCGAAAACACGTTACTCAAATTGGACCGAAAAACAGTGCTTAAATGTTGTGGAGAAAATTCTTGCCACGCTGCAAAGCAACAACTTTGGAGCCTGTCGTTTTATTATTATTATTTTTCGTGATCACAGGATCTTACGGATTTTAGCCCTCAAATTTGGGCCTTAACAACCAGATTTAAATTAGGCTATGGTTTTGATTGAACCACCATCTACATTATTAAGATCTTAAGCGAGCGTGGTATCATCATCATCAGTAGCAGCAGCAACGACGGCAAGGCCACCTGATAAATAGCTCGCGAGTGGACTCTTCTGCAGTACAGGTAATGGAAGCCACCGATTAACCAGCTGGTTCGCCAAATTAAGCTTGGTATCATCATCATCAGCAGCAGCAACGACGGCAAGGCCACCTGACAAATAGCTCGCGAGTGGACTCTTCTGCAGTACAGGTAACGGAAGCCACCTATTAACCAGCTGGTCCGCCAAATTAAGCTTGTTTTCCACGGATGGTACCCCATTCCTCACGGCACATAATCAGGAATAGTTCGCAAAGATTTCCTGAAAGTATATGCATTACGCCGCACAGCATCCCAATTCGAGCACTGATGTTTATAAATCTAAATCTGGCCTGCTGTCGCCTGGTTTAAGTAGACCTGCATTCAATTAAGTTACTTTCGCAATCAAATTTTAATCCAGTGAAAATAATAAGATATACTTACAAGCCGCAGTTGTAACTGGAGTGGTCGAGGTGGCTGTAGTGGACGTTGCTGTGGTACCAGCAGTGGACGTTGCTGTGGAGCCAGTAGTGGGAGTGGTGGCAGGCGTCGAGGTTGAGGTTGACGTAGGGTCATCAGCAGCGTGGGTTGGGTTGCAATGATACTGAAGTATTAGATAGATCACCAACGTTGAGTACAGCTTCTTATGCATGTTCCAGAGTCTAAGTATACATAAAATTGCAAATAATGTTATTCAATAGTGTTTATCGTTTGTCATCATTATGAGGGGCTGGTTGGGTATGAAGCCTGGACAAAAAACGAGAAGGCTGTTAGTGGAGAGAACGTCATCTGTTTGCTGACCTGATGCTTGAACGATTCACCCGTTGAGCAGAAATATTTACAGGGTTCGTGCAGGGCCTTGAATTCCTTGAAAAGCCTTAAATAATTTGAAAACCGATAATTCAATGCTTGAAAAACCTTGAAAATTGGAATTTTTTTTGTTGGAGCCTTGAAATGGCCTTGAATTTTGTGAGTGTACTTTGTTTGGTATAAGGTTAATGAATCTTGAAAAATTAAGGGGAAGGTGCAGGGATAAGCAAAACAACTGAAGGGGATGCGCTGATTGAGTGAGCGAAGCGAACGAAATCAGCGATTGTTAGCCAGTGTGTGCAAAAATGGGATTGAAGCATCTTTAACAGACGGTGTAACCTTATGTACGTTCACAGTCCTATGAAAGTTGTGATATCCACCCAAAACCAAAACTGGTAGAAAAACCCGCCAAGTTTCCAAAAACGGTCTGCCTTTGAAGGTATCATTCTGCCAGGGAAAGGCCGACAAGGTTAATCCTATTAACCAAGTTAATCGCACCAAATAATACTGTGGCCGTTAAATGAAAACTTGAAGATTGCTACCGCTAGTAGCAATCTTCTAGTTTTCATTTAACTTTCGAACTATTAGTATGTGCGATTAACTTGGCTAATAGGATTAACCTTGGCGGCCTTTTCCTGGTGGAATGCTATTACTACCTTCAAAGGCCGACCGTTTTTGGAAACTTGGCGGGTTTTTCTACCAGTTTTAGTTTTGAGTGGATATAAGGTTAATGCTGTAACAGTAATATTAATTTAGGTATAAAACGAAATGAGTAGAAATAATTTTTCAGCCGAATCTATTTCTGTGTGAACGATGCTCCCCAGTCTACTAGGGTTGGACCAGAGACAAAAAGCAAGAGGCGCTGTGCAGTGCAAGCAATTTTTTCAGAAGGGGGCAGCTAATCAAATACAGTTTCACTGATGTGGAAGATACCTCCTGACCGGTAATAAGTTGCCACAAGTATACATGGGAGACGCTAAGCATAAAAAATTTCGGCAAATTTATTTGTTGTCTTGATCACTAATTTAAAACACACAAACACACTAAAAATAGTCCAACTATGTGGACGCACACTAGACGATCACATAAGAGATCACATATAGGGATCGTCTAGTGTGCGCCCACATAGTTGGACTATTTTTAGTGTGTTTGTGTGTTTTAAATTAGTGATCAAGACAACAAATAAACTGCCGAAAATTTTTGTGCTTAGTGTCTCCCATGTATTTGTGGCTACTTAGTGGTAACTGATGCGGAGGTAACTGTGCTACAAAATAATTTTTTTCATTTTAACAGTTTCACTGGATGTTCGTTTCTGTATTTCTCCTTGTCCATTGGGGAGAGAGAACATAATGTTGGTCATTGTTCACGATGGTTGAGCATCCTAATGTAAACTAATGGTACAATGGTGTCAACGTTGACATCTGACAAAATACTGGAATTTAAAAGGTAACTTTCAGAGTCGATTGTGTAAAGTGCCATGGAATTGGTTGTAAGTTAGCGTGGAAATCTGGGGTGATTAAGGGTGGGGGGGGGGGGAAAGAGGTCGGGATGGCTAGACACAGAATGGTAACAAAATCTGTACTTTATTGACTCTTATACAACCCATAAGAACTTTGTTTCAAACGACCTGTCTGTTCATGCTGAAAATTGTCATTTGAATGTGAACTACTGTTGTCACTACTGCGTTAAAATACAAAAGTTAACTGAAACCAAATATTTAGGCATGAACATTGACCAATTATGGAAATTCGACTGCCATGTCAACAGCTTAGTTAATAAATTGAGACAAATGGTACCGTTCTTCTACAGAATAAAATATTTTCGGAATGACAAAAAATAAAAGGATTGTTTATGACGCAATGCTTGCTAGCCACTTGAGATACGGCTTTGAGGTATGTGGGTTTGCGCCAATATATCAAATTGACCGTCTTCATAAAATCCAAATCAAAATAGTTCAAGTACTTTTTTGCAAAAGGGAGCACACACAATTCAACAATTAAATTATTTGAAGGTAATAAAATTTTAAACGTACTAAACTTAAGAGACTATGTTATAATTTTGACAAATTATCATGATAACAAATTTAGAATAAAAGATACTCATAAAATTAATTTTGTTCAAACAAAAACATTAAGAAACTGAAAATACCTTTAATAAAGAATGCTTATGGATTGAAACGCAACGGCCATTATATACCAACTATATTGAATAAGTTGCCAGTCGAATTAACAAATTTGCCGAGTATAAGAATTGCAAGAATTCCATTAAAAACTGGATACTGAATAATAAATAGATTGGTTACATATTATCGAACTGTGATAAAATGCTAATAGGTTATCTTGTTCTTGTTCCTTTCTTAATTTTTTTAAATTGTTATTATTCGTGTGTTGCGTGTGAGTTTAAATGCCTTTTGCTGTAATTTGTGTTATTTCTTTTTCTGTGCAGTTTTTTCTCTCGAGATGAAAAACGATATCAAATGTACTCACAAAAAATCGATTTAAAGGATTTCGGGATACGATTTGAACAAATTTATTATACAGGGTGTCCCAAAAGTCCCAGTCCAGCCTCACAACTTTTGAAGAGGTTGAAAGAAGATTGTGCAACCCTGGCAATGTAGGTTTGGTTCAAGGATCTACCTTTGTGTTACAACCGGCATTTTGCCTGCCCTCAGAAATTTCTATTGGAATCATCCCCAAGAATTCTGAAGAAAAGGGGGGAGGGTTAAAACGGTGAGGGAAGCTAACACAAGGCAGACAGTTTTTGTGTGCATATCTTTGATTCAAGTACTTTTCTGTTTTCGTGTAACAAATTAAGTCAAGCTTTCATACCGATAGTATAGGGAAATCATTGGTTTTAACATTTATTATTTTTAATTTTAATGTTTTTAATTTGAATAGTAATGCAAGCTTTTCTATTAATTAGTGTTATTCAGAAACAGAACTAACTACTTCGCCTTGTGATTGTTTCTTTATTTAGGAAAAACACTTAGTTAATGGTTTTACACTGAATAAGGTTGGCTAAGTCTGGGTCAGTAAATCACTTTGGGTCACAGGGTCATCCAGTTCTTAGGGTCAGTGGGTCTCTGGGTCAGTTAAGTCATCATATTAGTCTAGCATACTGACCCATCATCTAGTGGCTCAAACGAAAATAGTGACCCATGTGACCCAAAGTGATCCAGTGACCTAACAAATAAATTTAGATTTTATTTTTAAGGTTGTTTGACCCAGTAACTTAAAAAAACCGTTGGGCACATGCCCTTTAATACCCACTTGGCAAATATCAACAAACAAAACGATGGCCGTGTATGTTATGAAGCCGGTTATAAAAAAAAAGTATTATTTGGTTTGGAGCAGTGTGCCCTAACCTCCCACCTGAGGGTCCCCTGGAGGTAAGACAGTTTTTGTTCACACAAAAGTAAAGCTTCTCAAAATGATGGCTGTGCATGTTATAAAGCCAATGTTGAAAAGTAATGTATTATTTGGTTTGGGGATGTGGACTCTAACCCTCTGCCCCCAAAGAGGACTAAAAAAATTAGGTCTACACTTAAGAGCTTTACAATTGTCGTTACCAGAAAAACTTTACTCTTTTTTTTTTACGAATTTGACTTGTTTGCCCCAGTCGCATAAAAAAAATTCTTCTATTAACAGAAATTATTTTTCTCTAGTTTTTTTTTCTCTTAAAGGCTGTGATTGCCCTAGGCACAAAAGAAAATAAAAACCTTCAATATTTGGAAGTAATCATTTGTTTGCTATTTTTGTGGAATGCTAAACATATGTGATAAACTCAATATTTTCCGTCATGCAAAAATGGGGCCCCAGGCAAGTGCTCGCAACCTTGTATTTAAACTGCCCACCTTCCCTGCAACTGAATGTAAAGAGCCCAATGGATAACTCAATCCTATGGATTCTATTGTCTTTGCCTTGGTGTAGAGTAAGTGTTGTGACAAATGAACTACTCCAACAAATATGAAGGACGAAATTTAGCTTCTGGTTGGTGAACACCATGTGTCACATAAACTCAGCTGTGTGTCACTGGCTGCCTAAGGTCATGTGACACGTTTGGACGCCATTTAATTTGCGAAACTACAATGTTGATGAGCTGCTTGAACAAGGGGACGAAGGTTGTAAACAATTGTGTGCATATGATTAATTTTTCGTCCTGCAACTTGGTGCCTGTTCAGGCAAGCCATTTGTTTGGTGGCTAATGAGGGTGGAAGAAATATGGACAAAAGATGGCAAGGAAGCATGTAAGTTGTTTGCAGAGAAAGAACAAAGTGAAGTAGGGAGCGTTTATTTAATTTATAGGCATTTTGGGGAACTGTTGTTTAATAATAGATATTGAGAAGTGTTTGTCGATGTGAGGTAAGGGGAACGAGTGCTTTAAAGCAACAAACTAAAGAATAACATTTAAAAATTACTTTAAATGCCACAAACCAGCTACTAACATTGCAGGGAAGAGGATAGTGGGGAGATTATAAATGGGCCCACCCCACTAGCTTTCCCCTTCCCCAACAAGCTTGAAATATTATTTTATGCAATATCTAACAAAAAAGGCTAAACCAAGGAATTGTGCGTATAAGCAATAAACCACAGACTAACATTGTGTTAGGGGGTGGAGGTAAGGGAGGGTTACAAAGGTTACAAGGTTACAAGGGTTACTCCCTACCCGTTAAAAGTCAAGATTTTTTAAAAAATGATTTCAGTTTTCTTTAAGCTGCTCCGTGGTTAACGCCACAAACCAGACACTAACAGTGTAGGGAAAAGGATGGTACATTCACTCCCCTAACCTGAGTTAATGCTATTGGGGGATACATGATCCCCCTCCCCCTCCCGCATGGGGTTGAACTTGCTACCATAGGTATTTGTTTCCAGTTAGCCTTCATATGCATTTGTACAATCCTTCGTGCTTTTCACAGCAAAGTAAACACAACTTTTTTTGGTGCCGCCGCCCCCCCGGAAGCCAACCCTCTCCCTAGAGAGAAGGGGGTTTGACCCTGCTACCGTACCCATTTGTTTCAGTTATTCTTCATCTTCATCTATACTAACGTTCATGCCTTTCATGAAAACTGAACGATTTATATACCATTTTATGCTATTTTTTGGGAGGGGGAGGAGGGGGTAAGCCATGCCCGGTCCCCTCAGCTGTGTTTTGAACTTGCTATCATAGCTGTTTGTTTCCAGTTACCCTTGACGTGCATCCCTGATGTGCCCATGATGGGCAGTTGTTCAGAAGCTTTTCGATTTTAGCATTGAAATGCTAAATTGTTGCTAGAAATGGCTTAATTCCTGCTATCTTGAGAGTCAGTAACGAATCAACCGATGATCCTAGGACCTTAAATTTGGTATCAGGTAATACCCTCAGATAAGTACTCCACTCCCATATTCGATTCATATGTTTAACACAATTATTGTGGAAATTATGAACTCGTTATTTACTCATTTTTCTTCCGAGAGTAGGCAGCTGCGGTACAGTGTTTGATTTATCCGGAAAATAAATCGATGGGGAATAAAGTTTTTTCAACTGTCAGTCAAGCCATATTTTTTTTCAGTGAATAAGCGTTACAAATTTACATAAACCAACTGGAAAGAGACAAAATAGCCATCTACAGAATTAAAATCATACGATGTGCGTGCGTGCGTGCGTGCGTGCGTGTTTGTACATCTACTCCTCTGGAACCAAGGCACCTACAAAGATGGGAGTAGGACCAAACGAAAGATAATTAAATTTCGCTTTTAATAGGCCTATTTTCATCGCTGTAACTTGATATTATCACCCTCAAATATGCGAAAGAACCTGAAAAAGTAACGTCAAAGTTTTTTTTAACCCTCTTCATGTTTGTTCAAGACGTCATAGTTTGTTCATGAAAATCTCCTCGAGCAAAGAGACATGATCTGGAGCGCAGCGAGACGCAGCAGAATGAGCCGAAAAAATAACCTAAAAGGACAACGCATTTTGCAACACACCATATATATAGCTCTTAAAATTGGTTTTATATTAACTGACTTGATACATGGAAAA
>JAHWFP010154794.1:25498-44014 GCA_023313725.1 Lithobius niger | reverse complement strand
AGCATTTTTGTGCTAATGACTTCATCTGGTCACAGTATGAAATGAGGGTTTGGCCAGTACGTAGCTTATGAGTTGACAGTTCATTATACGCTTCTGGTTGTCGGTACTCTTCTTGTCCAGTATGGTGTTCACGGATGGCAGTCCACAAATTTTTGGCTGACCTGTGATGCGCATATAGTGCTTTTTTGTGTGTCATCCATGGTACGGTCAAATATAGTCCTGCACTATGCATCTGCAATGTCGTGTGCTGAGCGAATATCTGGCGCTGCATCATTTGGGGGTGCAGCATCTATTATAGCTTTTGTCCATACACCCTTTGTATTGATCGAAGGTAAAATTGTACACTTGTTGACCAATACTGGAAATTATAGCCATTGAAGATAGTAATACCTTTGTATTGCTTAGTACTGTCATTCATGGTGTTTATGCATTTGTTTGCTTGATGTTATCTCTTCATACAAAAAATTGTAAGGAGTACCAAAAATAAACGTTTCGAAAAAGTTATTTGTATCTAGCTTGCTACGTCACTTCGTTTCTTGGCTCACTAACATTTGGACATCCAGCATGAAGACGTCAAGGAAATTTGTAGGCTTACTGTCGCCATTACAGTTCAACCACGCTCTGCTACCATCTTTTGGGAATATATGACTTACATTGAGGCCGTCTGATATCTTGAACTGCTGCTGAATTTCCAATAAGTAAATACACACCGAGTGGTAGACAACATCTGTATTTTGTCGCTAGATACAGTTAGCTGTACATGGGCAATAGGGCCCTGTAATACATTTGCATGTTGATCGTACAACCATCTTCCCTAGAATCGGCCAACAATTCATGCAAATACATAAACAATTACAGCTCATAGACTTGCGTCACTTGTAATTTCAGCATATTTTATACCAATTTTGTTAATTATCGAGCCATAATGTACGTTAAGTTTTTCACAAATTTCCGTTAATTCCATATTTTTAAATGCCTTAATGATACTTATATCATTATTATCGTACCTATTACATCCTGTGATTTCATTAATTTTTTTTCACATAGTTTCAATTTTATTTTTGCTATTATTTCTTTCTTTTTCATAATATTTAAATTTCTCATTTTTTTATTTCTTTAGCCACTAGTTTTTTTATTTTTTTATATTCATTATTTATATTTCCTTGGTTAGCACTTTTATTTCTAACTTTCTGCCTCAGTTTATTTTTTTGGTTTATAAGTTTTATAAGATGTGGATTCATCCATTTCTTTTTTAATTTTTTTTTTTTTGTTATTATTTCTTGTGTCTATTTTTTCTGTTGTATTCACATCATAAATATCATTTAACTTAACCAATAATCAAATATGTCCTATCTGGTTCATCAAGATCATTTAGAGTTCCTCCCAATTTGTGTCTTCAATCTGTCTTATAATATTTTCATCATCATAAATTGTTTTATTTATATCATTATCTAATTCATTATGATCAAGTTTCTCTTCCTTTTCAACAATTTGTATATCAGCATACTTCACAAGGGAAACAAACGTAAAGAAATTATCAACAATTTTTTGTTTAATCACTCCACTTACTTTCTTTTGTAATTTATTTTTCACAAAAATGTGGTCAATGCATGATTCAACCAGTCTGTTATATCTTATTTCACTCCTAGTGATGCTATTTATTTTACATTCGAACCCATTTTCACCCATTTTCGGCGGCGGCGGTAATGAATTAGAATGGCAAAACAACAGACCGTGGAGTGAAATGTAAACAGAAGAAAAACAACCCCGAAAAGGCCTGAAAATTCGCAAGAATATGGACAATCTACAGTGTGAAAGTGGGCGAAATCAGCTCATATATTAATTTCTCCGGTAAATTCGATTGTTTCAATTTTTTTAATATTTATTTCTGTAAGTATCAGGATATCCCACTTTGTCAATTGATTTAAACTTATCCCAATACTTTCTTATATTTCTTATGTTACAGTGTATAATATTCATTTCATATGTGTCATTCAGTACCCACAATCAAGGTCGTTTATGCCTTCAAAAATCATTTCATTTTCATTGTTCTCATCCATTTGCTCTTTAGTTGTTTAGAATCATCTTCTGTCTTTATCTGTACTATAACTCGCTCATTTTCATTTTTTTCATCATAAGTTTCCCATACTTAAACCATACAAACTCCTCGCAAATTCCTTTGCTTTCCAGAATAATTATTGTTCGTAGTATTTGGACATGTTTTCATTTATGTGGATTCTATTTGCATTTGCATTGTTAAATACATTATTATTAATGATCACTTTATTTTTCTTACTCATCCATTTCTCTCTATTTTCTCTATGTTTAAACTGAACAATAATGGAAGCAGGTTTCACTTTGTTCCTTGTATTTAGTCTATGAACAGCATCAATTTATTCAGCTTTGTAATTTTGAATTCCAATTTGTTTAGCTATTTGTTCACATATTTCTTTAAGGTCTTCATTCTCTTTTGCTTCCACATTTGCAATTTCAATGTTTTTGTTCCTACTATATTGATCTGTCATTATCATTTCAAGTTTTATTTCTTTTAATTCTTCATGCACTTTTCCATCTTGTTTTTCCTCTTCAGTTTTTCCTTCTTCTATTTTTTTACTCTTTGTTTCAGTTTTTCGTTTTCGTTTTTTAGATCTTCATTCGTATTTTCAATGAACTCCATAACATTTTTCATATCTCCAAATTCTTTTTTAATTTCTTTAAATTCTTGTTTTATTTCTTTCATTTCTCATCTCATATCTTTTATTTCTTTCAGAAATTTTTTCTTCCATTTCAACAATAGGTTTTCTAATTTCATTCATGTTTTTTCCTGAGATTGACTCCTCTTCTCCTTCACTATATGAAGCTTTTTGTTTTCTGCATCTTAAAGAACACCATGTTGCATGCTGTTTCATTCCAATTGCTTTCCATGTCGCACTACTTACATTTGCACAATCGAAGTGATAGTTTCCTTTACAACCTCCGTTGTATGTTACGAAATCGCCTTGGTTTCCCAGCTTCTCCTCACATTCTTGGCACTTCGACATTTTACGATTTTTTAGCTTTTTTGCTGTTTTTTCTTCATGTTCCATTGTTCCAGTGCAAGCAAAGGTTACAAGTTTAAATTTGTACAATTCCAACAATAAATAACTAAATAAAGTTTACTATACAAATATATTAAATTCAATATATACATATTAACACTAGTTTGTTTTATACATCACAATATCACTTATCGGTTAGTATCCAATTTTTTATTTCTGGTTTAATTCTATTTTTGTAGGTTAGGTTTCTGAGATCCCTTGGTAATTTGTTAAACTGAAGCGGTATTTGGTATGGCATGCCCCTCTCTCCATACGAATTTCTTTAATGTGGCACTTTAGCCAATTATTATCAGTTCTTATACTTCTTGTGGTTTGAATTTTGTGTTCGTTACAATAATAATACTTGGTTAAGTAATTCCATGTCAGAGTTTGTTCTATATTCATAATTCCGTGTTGTGTTTGAATGTGTTTTGTACTGTAAACAGTCTGTTTTAAACAGAATTTTTAAGGCTTTATTTAGTATTCTCTGACTTTGATTCAAGAGTAGTTATTGTTGTTCCGTAAATTATTAATCCGTAATTAATTTGTAACATGATTAATGCGTCATAAATCATCTTTTTGTTTTTTTATGTCCAAAATTGTATTTAGTTTATACAAAGTTGGTAACATTCTTCTAATATGACAAACAACGTTAGTAATATGTTTTGTGAATTTCCAATTTTTATCTGATTCAAGACCAAGATATCTAGCATTATACACTTTTTAAAATTAATTTGCATTTGCACTCCCTATTGTTAACGCAAATATTCGTACAGGTTGTTATAGACATGTCGCAAGTTTCCATATGTGAAGTTGTGAATTGTGATGGGTAAAAAGCAAGTTTTCTCATTATTTTAGAATTAGGTCATTTTCATTCAAATAATGACGCGTGGTGTTAAAGTCACTTTGTAAATTTTTAATCATTTCTTTCTGGTCTAAATTAATGGAAAGCATGGAGATATCATCTGTGTATATTATAAGTGTATTATTCCAGTTAATATCCATAATGTCGTTTATGTAGATTATAAAGAGTATTGGTCCTAATACAGACCCCTGCGGTACGCCGTAAGAGATGTCGTTCCAACTACTAAATTCTTCTGCAGTTTTAACGCAGTATTTCCTTCCTGTTAAGTAACTCTTCAAGATGTTTAGCATTTTTCCTCGAATTCCACTTTTAGCAGTTTTTCTTAACAGTATGTCTTTTTCAAGGGTGTCAAATGCTTTTGTTAGGTCGTACATTATAGCACCAGTACACTTAAGGCACGAGTAATGTTATTATTTATTTGGACGAAAGCATCTGTTGTACCAATACCCTTCCTACAACCAAATTGTTGATTATTTAAAATTTCATATTTCAAGAAAAAATTTTGAATTCTCTTTGCAAAAAAATTTTCAACAATTTTGTTTAGGACTGGTAACAAAGAAATAGGTCTGTAGTTATCAATTGATTTTTTATCACCTTTTTTAAATACCGTCCTAATGACTTGTTTTTTTTTTATTTTTCGGCCAAATTTCAGTTTTTATAATGCTATTAATTAAAATTTCCATAAACATGCAAGTATTCTCGATTGTTTCTTTAAAAAATTCAATCAGAAATCCTTCATAGCCACATGATTTTTTTATTTTTTATTTCATTTATAATACTCATAAGTTCATTTTGGGTAACATCGTAGATGCCCATCGTTTGTGAGACACAAGTCTGATTTCCTGTAATTGAGTTTGTTCCATTGCCTTCAAGAATTATAGTTTTGTGAATATGTTTTAAATTTGGTATTTGTTTTTCGTAATAATTAGCAAAATGTTCACAAGTTGTTTTTAAATCGTCTTTGAAGTTAGTTAAAATTACATCATCGATATTTGCCTTTGTTGCAGATTTACCAGTAAGATGGTTAATTTTTTCCAATATCTTTTTACCATCTTTTTCGTGTAATTTAAAATAAGTTCAATAAAAGTTTTGTTTTGCCTTCATTATATTTTTCTTACCCTCTTTTTTGGCATTTTTATACACTTCAATTTTCTCATTTGTTACGTAGTCTTTTTTTTTAATATTATTCCAGACTTTATTTTTATTGTTAATTTGCTGCATTAATTCATCTGTCATCCATTCATTTCTCAAGACCTTTTTTTTTTGGCAACCAACATTTTGTTTTTTTAATATACGATTGGTATTATATATATCAGTCACAGTTTTTTCTATATGATCATAAATTTCATTTAGGTCTTGCATACTTTTCAGAAAGATCCAATTATTTTCTCTTAGCTGCTTAATGATTTTATTTTTTGCAGCTTATATGACATGTGATACTGTTTTGACAATTTTTACTTTTACTTTTATTCATTAATTCAGTAGCGATATAGTAGTGATCTGCTAATTGTATCGTAATAACGTAGCCCAAACAGTCATGGCTTTTTAATTTGGTAAAAATCAAGTCTAAGCATGATCTAGTTATTTTATTTCCTCTTATTTCTTCTCTCGTAGCAGTGTTAATTTGCTGGGTGTAACCAAAATAAGCAATTAGTTCTGAAATCTTTCAATGTCATATTTTTCGTTTTCATTTTGAGTTTCAGTTAGCGTGTTGAAGTTTAGATCTCCCATAAAAATCTTTTCAGTGTCCATCATTAGGTCTTTTTTCTTTAAAATTAATTTTAGTTCTTCAATAAATACTTTTCTGCTTGATGATGGTTTTTTGTAAATTACTATTACGTTTATTTTCCTATTGTTGTGGTGTAATGTCAGATCAGTCGCATCATTGTCACCGATTTTAATGTTTTCATGTACAATCTGTTCAAATTTTTTTTTTTAACCCTTTGGCTTACCAATTTTTTCCTGGTGTTTTTTTTTTTAAAGTCCCATTATGATAGTTGGGTCGGTCGTGGGACTCGACCCCACGTTCACTTGGTTTGGAGACGAGGACGCTGACCACTGGGCTGTTGCAGCTCGCTTTGCTCGGGGTCCCTGGGGCCCCCCTCACAAAGTTTGCTGCGCGCGTGGGGACTTAGTTTTTGTCCTTAAGCTGGTCTGAGAGAGGCAGTCGAATCGACGACTCTGTATGGCAATGGGTTAACGAACAGCAAGATTCCACCACCTCCCTGAAATTTCCTACAATTAGCAAATCGTTCATAGTTACCTAAATTGTAAATTCCTACTTTGTCTTCTTTAAGATTAATTTCTGTTAAAGCAATAACATCCCAATCAAATTCACAGAATCTAGATCATGCTTAAATTTCTCCCAGTGTTTTCTACAACTTCTAACATTCACATGTAGACACTTAACATTTGTAGCACATTTCATTTCTTCCAACTTACATGTTTGCAAATGTTTGAAATCAGCATAGACTTCATTGAGTTTTCGTTGTCATCAGCCATTTGTTTGATTTGAATTTTCTTCGATTTGTATTTTTTTAAGGAGGTTTTCTAAGTCCTCTTCGCTTTTTATCGTGTAAACTTGTCTTTTTCAGTTCTCCTGCCACAATCCCAGATGTTGTTTCGGCAACTGTTAGTCAACGGTGGTGCGCTGAGGGAAAAAGGAAAGATCCTCTCCGCGTTTGGCCCCCCCCCCCCCTCCGGATCTTACCAAGGGCAATTTTTTCTTTTCGGTAGGGAATGCAAGCGCACCTAAAGTAACGAGGTACCGTACCTATGAGGAAACAGAATCTGTGCAACCCAAAGTGAAAATGGATATCTAACCAGACCCCCTCATGTTAAAATTGCGATGGCACAATACGAGGAAGAGGAACGAGTGCTTCGAGCAAGCTTGCGAGCTACATCTACGGCGGATATGGCCTATGCCGCGGCGACGGCCAGACTGAAGGAATTTCTCGCGGCGGAGCCAGCTCACCGGGACTTGGCGTCTATAGACAGTGCTATCAAGCTTCTGAGGGAGGGATCGGAATTCCATACAGATGCCAGGGAGGCAGCCATTTTGGGACGTGCCACAACAAGGGGATCCTACACACCTAAGACCCACACAATCGCAGGGACAACATCAACAATCGACGGGTCGGGCAAAGCCTACCAGGGGCAGAGGGATCATGGGCCGAGGGGGCTTTCCCCGTAGAGGGGGTGGTCGCCGACCCCCAAACACTAGACGTTGACCAGCTCTTGGCGTGCCCGACCCCAGATCTACACCACCAGGTGGGGGCCAGGGTAATGCGCCATCTCGGAATCTGGAAGAACATAACGGCAGACAAGTTCGTGCTGGCCGTAGTGACCGGGGGTTATACCCCAAGCTTTACTTCGGCCCCACCGCTCGCTCTAAAACCACAGCATTGGCTCCTAAACAAAGAGTAGCCACCGGAGTACGTTGCCGAAATCCGGAAACTGGTACAGAAAGGGGCGCTACAGGAGTCGCCATCGGGCATCCTGGGGTTCTACAGCCCGGCGAAGGTGATCCCGAAGAGGGACGGAGGATCACGTCTGGTGTTCAACCTGAGGCACCTGAACGAGCTCATTGCAAACGAACACTTTCAAATGGAAACGTTGGCGTCCATCCGGGAGGCTATCCAGCCGGTCGAATACACAACATCAATCGACCTGGAGGATGCCTACCTTCATATACCCCTGCACCCGCAAGTGTACCACCTATTCACACTGGTCTGCCTAGGGAAGGTATACCACTTTGTAGTCCTTCCCTTTGGCTTATGCACGGCGCCCCACGTGTTCACGGTCATGATGAAGCCTGTGCTGGCGGCCCTGCACAGAATGCTGGTAAACGCACACGCATACCTGGACGATTGGCTGCTTCGACACATAAACAAGGTGCGTTTGGCGTCAGACACATCGAAGTGCGTCAAGCTACTGAAGCATTTGGGCCTGGGAGTGAACGAGAAGTCGAGTATATCTCCAGATCAGTGCTTCGACTTCCTGAGTGCTTGGTTCGACACAAGGGAATTTCTGGTGAGGCCGTCGGACTCAATACAGCAAGTGGTGCAAGAGTCGACCCACCTGTTGAAGCGGCGGACAATAACAGCCCGGGAACTCTCGGGAACGATTGGGAGACTGGACTCGTGCGCAGACCTCACACCTGGGCGTGGCGAGTAAGACCTCCACACTGGTTGAGGAAGACAGAGTGGTTCCCCAGGAACTCGTGGGAGGACCCGGTCCCACTGGACAGGGCTCCGATCAAGGAGATATCGTGGTGGACCGACCAGAGCAACCTGAGACAACCTGAGCAACCTCCGATCAAGGAGTCCCCATCCATGCCGGGGCGTCGGACTGGCTTCTCATCACGGACGCGTCCTCCTCGGGGTGGGGCGCGACTGTGGGGGAAGAACAGTCCGTCGGGGTATGGGGAGAGATAGAGAAGAACCTCTACATCAATGTTCTGGAACTCAGGGCCGTGAACCTGGCACTGCGCTCCTGGACGCACCTCTTTTGTCGAACTACTGTGACAGTTTTATCCAAGAACACCTCAGCAGTATCTTATCTGCGGAGGGGAGGAGGGACACGCTCATCATCCTTGTACCAAGAAGCGGGGCGGATCTTCGAAACATGCGTGGAATTCGAGATTACCCTGCAACCGCGCCACATTGCGGGAAGACTCAATGTCTTGGCGGACGAGCTGTCGAGGAAGGGGGAGATACCAAAACAGAGTGGCGACTCCACCCGGGTGTTGCCAAGAACTGCTCCAGATGTGGGGCACACCAACACTGGACCTATTTGCAACCAGGTTGAACGCTCAACTTCCTATGTTCATGTCCCCCTACCCGGACGAGGAGGTAATGACAACGGACAGCCTGAGCATGTCATGAGACATGCTCCTTTACGCCTATCTGTTCCCACCATTCAAGTTGCTCCACCAAGTGCTCAACAAAGTTCGTGCGTCGACGGGCAGCTACGTCCTGATAGCACCATGGTGGGGAGGCAGCGCCGTGGTTTGTGGAGTTGTGGACTCTAAAAATGGGGAATCTTGTGAAACTACCGGAGCTTCCAGACATCCTCACTCAACACAACGGGAAGACCCTGTACCCAAACCCCAGGGCCCTGCATTTACACGCCTGGAGATTGTGAAAGGGGAATTGACAGTGACTAGGGCAGTGACTCGGGTCATGGTGGAGGACATACGTGACTGACTCATCGAAATCGATGTATGAGTGCAAGTGGGGAGGGTGGGTTGAGTGGTGTCAACGCCAAGGGATCAACGAGATGAACCCCTCACCGCAGAATTTGTGCGAGTTCTTGAACTCGCTTTTCGATCAGGGTTTAGCCCCAAGTACCATGAAAGGGTACAGAGCACCGGTCAATTCCGTGCTATCTATATCCGGGATAAGTCAGTGGTCGAGAGCCTGTCCGTATCCCAAATAGTGCAATCGTTTAGTGTTTTGCGACCCAGTGCGCGTACCTTCTACCCGTAGTGGGACCTTCCGGAAGTGCTTCAGTACCTAGTGTCCGCACCCTTCGAGCCGCTTCATGAGGCACGTTCGAAAATCTTTCAAGGAAGACTTTTCCTCTTGGCCCTAGCAACGGCATCGAGACAGAGTGAACTCGCGGCATTGGGTAGAGGAAAGGAGTTTCTACGGGCCACTAGCGATTGGTCACGAGTATCTTTTTTACCCAATTCCGAGTTCAGAGCAAAAAACCAAAAACCCGAGTGTGCGTCGGAACCCATAATCGTCACCGCTCTAGCAAACACTCTAGAGTGTGGGTGCCCAGATAGACTCCACTGTCCAATACGGGCTCTGTGTTTTTACCTATCCAGGACAAAGCCATTCGTTGAGGATGAACGGCCTAAAAGGGAGGAGGTGAACAGTAGGCCATGGACCCCTCTCTTTGTAAAATTGTCCTCCGAGGGAGAGAGGCCTAGTCACAAGCCGATTTCGCCGGGAGGTATCGCAAGGTGGATTTTCAAAGTGATTGAAGGTGTAAGGAAAGAAGGCACTCTAGAGGGTACAACCAGAACGAATGCTCATGAGGTCAGGGCTATGGCAACGTCCTAGGCTTTCGCTACGGTACGCCTCTGTCTGAAATACTGGATGCGGGGAGGTGGAAGCACCGCAATGCATTCATTGCCCACTACCTCAGGGGCGTGGATCTGACACACAGACGGAGCAGAGATGTCACCTTCGTCGCAGCGGGTAAAGTAGTGCAGAGGAAGTGAGGTAAGGGGTTTTTCTTCAACTGGTTGGGATACCTTCGGGTGTTCGTCAGTGTTGTTATAATCCTGAAATGTCAGGTTTTGGACTTGAGATTCAGGGTTAGGTCTTGCAAAGGCGAGGGTTCAACGCCTACTGTATAGTAGGACAAAGTCAGCATTTATATAAAACAGGTAAGTATTTTAGGCTAGCAGTAAAAACGGGGTTTTACCCCTAAAAGTAGTTTTTACTTAGCCTAAAATACTTACCTGTAGGGACCCACCCTCCTCCCGCATCGAACATTCGAGTACGGGGAGACAAACTGTGGTAATTAGCGGGAAAGGGGCGCCGTCTAGCGGCGGTCAGGTGCCCCGGGGAGTGCTATTGCAAGGACCAGGGAGAGTGAAAATTTCATGTTTGGGACGGGTAGCATTTCCAAAATTGGAAAGCATTTATATAAAACAGGTAAGTATTTTAGGCTAAGTAAAAACTACTTTTAGGGGTAAAACCCCGTTTTAGTTCTTCAATAAATACTTTTCTCCTTGATGATGGTTTTTTGTAAATTACTATTACGTTTATTTTCCTATTGTCAGATCAATCGCATCGTTGTCACCGATTTTAATGTTTTCATGTACAATCTGTTCAAATTTTTTTTTTAACGAGCAGCAAGATTCCACCATCTCCCTACAATTTCCTACAATTAGCAAATCGTTCATAGTTATCTAAATTGTAAATTCCTACTTTGTCTTCTTTAAGAATAATTTCTGTTAAAGCAATAACATCCCAATCAAATTCATAGGAATCTAGATCATGCGTAAATTTCTCCCAGTTCACTTGTAAACACTTAACATTTGTAGCACATTTCATTTCTTCCAACTTACATGTTTGCAAATGTTTGAAATCAGCATAGACTTCATTTGAGTTTTCGTTGTCATCAGCCATTTGTTTGATTTGAGTTTTCTTCGATTTGTATTTTTTTAAGGAGGTTTTCTAAGTCATCTTCACTTTTTATCGTTTAAACTTGTTTGTCTTTTTCAGTTCTCCTAAGATGAATTTTGCCTTCTTTAAACCACACAAATTTGAATTATTTCTTTGTATCACATTTTGTTCTCCAGATTAAGGATTTATAGAATGGAGTTGCGTGTTCATTAACGTAAATCTTGTCGTTGTTTCCATTCTGAAAAATGTCATCATTAGTAATTCTTCCTTTTTTTCCTGTGAGCCATGCATCTCGGTATTCTCTACTTTTGAATTGCACTATTATTGTTTCGGGTTTGTCTGTTTTTTGGTGGTTAACCTATGCACCTTGTCAATGTGCCAATCCTCAAAGTGTCTAATTTGTAGACCATCAACAAAATGGTATATAGTGTCTTTTATGTCTTCCTTGCTACAATTTTCCACCCCAAAGATTTCAATATTTTTGTTCCTGGCATACTGATCAGCTTCGTTTTGATTTTGTTGTAATCTGTTTACTGTTGTCTTCAATTCTGTTGTGCACGTTTTTTCATTCACGCTTAGTTTTGATAGTTTTTCTTCTACTATATCAAGTCTTTTTGAGAGCTCCACGTTTTTTTTTTATTTCGATGTTTTCTTCTTCATTTCCTCGTAACATTCTTCTATAAATTTGACGCTTGCAAGTAGTTGCTCATTGTCTCTTTTCAGGTCATTTAATTTGCTTTCAATTGTGTCTAACGTGTGGTTTTTTTTTTCTTCGGTTCTGTTTCCCGCAGCTTCGTTGTCTTTGCTTTCATCGTCATTTGTTTCGTCCTCAGAAGGTGTTTCTCCATCCCCGTCCTTGTTGGAGGCTGTTCTTCATTTGCGCCATCTTTTGCACTTCCAAAATTTTTTTATTTATTTCCCATTGCTTTGAAGGTAGCGGCTGCTAGTCCTGCACATTCCAAATGATATTTTCCTTTACAATCACGGCAGGTTCCTTTACAACCTTCTGAAGTCCCCTCCGTTGTTTTGATAACATTTTCGCACTCTTGACACCAAGACATTTTTTATTTATTTTATTTTTTCAAAATTATATGAGCACACTGTGTCCAAGCAATACATCACTCATCGTCATATGTGGGATTTGTTGCGTCATTTGCGAATGTTGTCTGCTCAACATGCGTCGTTCCCGCTACTATCGCCCCCGCATTCAAGAGTATAGACACGTCCGGTGATTCAAGATTTGAAACACGGATAACTTTGTTTCTATTAGACCGAAAGCTGAACTGTTTTTTTCTACGCACTCACCATTGTATCATCCTACCGTGTGTCGTTGCCATCCACACTTACAAGCCCATATTCCAATCGAAATTCATTTCAACATCGGAGCGACGTGAAAGCGCACAACACAAACGTCCACCATAATAATAATAATAATAATAATGATTTATTTCGATTAAGCACGAAACTGAGTAAACAGTTTGTATGTGCAGATCAATACAATTACACTTAAATCGACACATGTTTACAATTTATAATTGCGTTAACATATAATTAACTTTCAAATTAGTATGTAAAAACAAATATATATATAAATTAGGTTGTTAATAATAATATAATAATAATCATTTTATTCAGTAAACAAGACAACGCACGAAGCTGCTAAACCTTGTATGTGCAGTGAATGACAATACAAACAACACTTCGGAGTAACACAAGATATGACAGATATTCACATCTTAGACACTGGTGTAAATAGCCTAATTAGTAAAGATTAAATTAAGTATCAACATTAATTTAACAATAAAAAAATATTTGCAAAGGGTAAATCGTTATATGAATAAAGCACAATGACATTACTTTTAGGTAATTTCTAATATCCAGTTTTTTACATATTTTCACATTTTATTAGCTGGTAATATTTCTTAAACAGGATGGGATTTCGTTGAATAAGGATGGAATAATACAAGACATGACTCTTTTACTTTACTTTTTCTCCAAGGTGGAGTCTGCAATCATGCATCAATAATAATAATAATAAACAGTTTACCATGTGTATGGTGGATGGTAGACGGAAGGGGTGGTAGCCACAACAAATTTTAAACAGATTAAAGTAGATGGAGTGCATTTTAATCACGATCCTCTCTTAAGGAATCGAGCTAATGGCTCTTTTAGGACATTTCATTGTCAAGACATGTCAAGACCTTGAAGGACATGTCAAAATCAACTATTCCCACATATCCAAACAGCCCCTAAGCCACTTTATACACATAATCCTTGCTAATCTCTCGTCACAGCACATATCAATCGATTCGTACTAAATCAAACTTTATGTTCAATCTGTATATGAAAAAAGTTAAGTTTACTTTAATTAAGTTAAGTTTAATTACTTAGTTTATTTAGTTTACTTAGTTAATCAAAGATCTTAGTAGTGAATGAAAGTTTTCTGAATAAACGCCTTAGTCGTTTAATATGATGTAACATGTTCAGGTTGAAAGTAAGTTACGTTAGATAAGAGGATCAGCTGGAGGCTTTTTCGTCAATGTAAGCTTTTTTCTTGTGTTAGTTGTGTTCATACCAAATACTGGCATACATAGTCCTAAATTGTAATTGATTTTTCTGTGCTCTTGTGTATTCAGGTAGTTTTCTGCAACGTGTGTTCAGAATGAATGGGAGCAATTTGACCGAGGAGTCAACACCATCTCGTGAAACGGAACTAAAAAAGAAAACTAGCATTATTGAAGAAAATGTAAATAAAAGCAACAATAAACCCAATAAACCACCAGAGGAAATTACTTTGGCAACCCCGTTGCCATCAGGTAAACAATTACAATCTTTACTACAATTTCAGGTGTACAGTTGTCAGGTGTACAGGTGTTCTTTTCACTGTACAGTTGTCTTACGGGTGTGCGGTCAGTCATTTTGACATTTAAGTACACCATATTTATACACGGTATAATTTTGTTTTCTTCAGAATGTGTTGAATTGTGCCAACATCAAGTTGGTATCTTAAGTAGTTTACAAATTATTTACCAAAAACAAGTCCCTCAAAATAAACATTGGTGCAACAAGTTTACAAAGCCACACAACTGTAACTATGTAATTTAACAAAAACAATGTAACTGTAAGCATCTAAAGTTTGACTACCTTACCTGAACTGTAACTGTCAAACTATGTATTTAACAGTAAATCTAACTTTCTAACTACCTAACTGTAACTTTTAGTGTTTTAAATTATCTGTTAACCAAAGCTTAATGAGCTGCTATCGTCAATAAAAAAAATTGCCTTATCTTAAATATTAATGAAACAATTGGATAGGATGGTGCGACGAATCACTTTGAACTTGGGAAAACATTATGTTGGAATTGATTATGCTGTATGTTAAAACACTCCCCATACACCGAGTTTGGCAAATTTTCGACGATCAGATAATGGAAAATACTTGCGTTCATCTCCTTCCGGCCTTTAAGTTGTTAGTTTTTGTTTACCTACATCATCATCACTACTGCTGCCGTCTGCTTCCAGATTTGAAAACATGGTGTTTTCAACGAACAGATGATGTAGGTAAACAAGAACTAACAGCTCAAAAAAGGCCGGAAGAAGACAAACGCGAGTATTTTCCATTATCTGTTCGTCGAAAATTTGCCAAACTCTGTGTTTGTGGATTGTTTGAACGAACATACAGCGTAATTTATTCCAACATAATTTTTTAGTGTCTACCTCTAAATACTGTACGCGGGTTATACGCGAGTGCGGTTATACAAGTATTTTTTTTGCACGCTAAAACAAAAAAAAAAACGCCGCCCATTTCTCAACAAGCCCAAATGTTAACCTACTCATGCTGCAGTGATACAAATCACATGAAAATTGAGTTAAAAATAGCCCCTTGGCCATGCATCTCTTGTAATAATTCATGAAAACTTGCAGCTCTTGTTTCAAGATTTCAGTTGTTTTAATTGTTAATACCGAAATTTGAAACCAACTTGTGGTTAATAGCAGCCAATTTCGTTGTGCGTTCGACCATCACGTGGTTGATTGCTTACTCAGCGCTGGTCAATTTCCTGTTCCTGCACAAAGAGAAGAGCACTTGGAGCGCCGAATCGATAAGCTGCTTGGGCATGCGCTACGAATGGCGTTTTCACGGCAAACTGTCATGCACTGCTGGTTATTTACGGTACTAATCATTAAACATGCTAAAAAATATTCACATTCAGTCTAAAGGTAGTATACAGTACAAAAAGACAAAATAGCTTTTATTTTAACAAAATAATTAATGTGTTGGAAGGCCAGCAGCCTGGCATTACGGTACGCACTAGTGAGGTCGTTCAAACTTTGTTAAACCTTGTAGATAACCCGCGGGTTATACGGGGATGCGGGTTATACGAGAGTTTTTTTACACGTCTGTTTTATTTTTTAGTGGTGCGGATTATGTGAGGGGCGGGTTATACGCATGAAATTACGGTATACTGAACAAAATTAATAAATAATAAATAAAACAATCCAAAACTTAATGTATTAAATTAGTAGTTTATTTTATGTGGTATTTTTGCAGAGTTGGGAGCATATAATGGAAATCTGCAATTAAATTATAGCCTATTTTTTATTGAATCTGTTCAGTAATAGTACATCCACTTGCCTGCAGGGATTTGACGTCTTTCTCTTTTTCAACCTGCATCGATCCCATGTGTCAAACGAATTTTGTGTTTTCTTTTACTCCAAATTAACTTGGTGTTTCCAGTGCACTTCCCTTCAATAATAATAGCTAAAATTGCTTATTTTATTCAAAAATTGTCGTTGCAAAATTCGCGTGAAAACGGAATTTTCGAGTTTCTGAAGGTGGCCGAACTTTGTGTAAATTTTGTGCGTATTTTATACTATTCATTGCTCAAATAAAATAATTTAATTATTTCATAAATAGTCGAGTGCCATCTAGCTTGCGCCAGAGCTGCCACTGTGTATTCCACCTTAATGCAAGGAGCGCCGCCATGTTCACGTGTATCGCTTTTAGCATGACTGTGGTATGGTCGTGCTAGAGTATGCTTTGTAAGTTTTTCAACTTTATTCATTGAACATGACGAACATGACATCTTCGGTAATTTCGAAACTGGCAAACTCGGGGGATTTACCTGTTTGCGTACATGTAAAAGCTCTGCCTGACTTGCGCCCAGTGTGAAGAAAATATAGAAATTGTAATTTTGATTCTGTAAATTGTGCCATTTGCCTAGCCCATTCCCCCTATGCGGTTGCTAAGGGTTGCTTCATACTTCGAAAAAGTTTCGGCAACATTGAGAACAATGCAGTGTAGAGCCAGTTCGATTGACTCTAAACGTGTTTCCCCCAATTTTATTCCTGTAGCTAGTAAAACATTGGTAGATTTACGTTTAGAGGATTTATCGTGTAACCCACCTACCGAACTCCCCTTTCCCGATGTCGGCCTTTTTCCAATGCTAACCTACCTTAGTCGAATCCCTTATAGTTTGCTCAATCAGATTTTAGTTTTGTGGTAACTAAGGCACGTAAATGTGCAGATGCTAGAGTTAATGCACAGGTTGATGTTGTGAATTTGAAATTAACAACGATTATGACTGAGAAAATTGACTAGTTTTGATGCACTCGATGAACAATTTTCCAAGATGGCAGCACTCTTGCCTAAACCAGTTGTCGCAAAGCGTTCCTCCTCCACACCGATGTCAGTCGACATAACACCTAGTGAGAAAATGAGGAAGCTTCAGGATGCACCGGCTTCTGATAGCACTAAGAAGGCTTCTATTGTACACAGAGTGTAAATCGCTCAAGAAATTCTTACGCGAATTTAGCGAGGATCAACAGTCGTACCAGCCAGGTAAACACTAGTAGCAATAAATATCAACACTAGAATCACTTAAGGCTAAACTAAGAAGGGAGACCACACAAGATGAACTTTGGTTTCGAAATCATTTATTCAAACTAAATCTCCCTCTTAAATCCCAATTATGTACTCTTATTAACTTCAAAGGGAAAGTGGGAATGAGGACATATTAATATTAGATGCGTCCTTATCAAACACTAGCCGGACTCTAGTCCCACGGAAGTGAAGCTCCATACAGACTGAGCTTAACTGATATGCACCTTATCCTTGTTGGGTGATGCTGAAGTGTCCTGATCCGGAGGGCTCAGAGAGTGGTGGCAGGCAATAGGTGTCCAAATGTAAAATACAAGACAACTTTATTCTGCAGGGAGCCTGTATTTAAGCGAAAACTGCATCCTGTTTCTGTTGTATTCTCAGGAGCTATTCACAGATGCAGAAGGTGTGAGCAGTGAGCTGATTGGCTCTTTAACTACGTCGCTGGTATGCAAGGTGAATCTGAACAGGCCAGTACCTTTTATCATGGCTGAAGTGCTCTAGGCTGAAGCCAACTGCAATTAGATTAGTAGTGCAGAAAAGGTCGTCTGCTAGCAATTTAATGCTTGTTTATTTAGTGCTATGATTGAATGGATGCTGTAAAATACTATTCTTCTAAGCTAAAGGGTTAATAAAGGCAAAACGGTATCGGTTATAAGATCGATACTGCTACCGATACCGAGCCGATATATCAGTAAAATAATTAAGTCTAGTTAAATTAACATCCCATTTACAAGAGGAAAGAACAACGAATTGAAACCCATTTCTGACAAGGTCAAAACTATTGCCAAGGAGAAAGTTGTACACAATGGAAACAAATGGAAAGGTGGAATGTTGGAAAAGTGGAGAATTTGAAGAATTTAGGTAAGGGTGCAAAAAATAGCACGATCTTTTCATGTTCACAACCTGTAATTGCATTTGTGTCCTCACCATACAAAATCAAAAATAAGCGAGTTGGGTCAGCATCAGTTGTTGGTACGGCGTCTGAGCATGATTGTCATACATCCCAAAGCGCAGGGCATGAGATCGCCAAAAGGCCTAAAACGATTAAATCACCCACTATGGTTGACAGTACTAAACAAGTGACGTCCCGTGACGACATATGTGGATGCTCACCCTTTTCTTCATTTCGGTCGATTTAGCTGAAAATTAGCCGCCGACCAGCCGAATTTATAGTTGGCAGGTGGTGGCCGAAAAATCGGTGGCTAGCCACAATTCAGCCGAAATTACTGTTAAATAGTTGTTTTGTATTTTGAATTTATTTGAGATAATAAGTTTCTTTTGATTTGTTCCACATGTAATGTGGGTATGTTCAAGCTAACCTGATTATTCTAGAGTAGGCTATCTAGATTATATTATAATCGTATGGTAGGTATGCCATCCAGGTTTTACTAAATATATCACGATAAAAATGGGTTCACTGACTTGACCAGACTCACAAAAGGCACATAAAAGCAATAATTTAATTTTCAGCACTGATAAACAAATGTACGCCTTGTTCACCTACAACAACGGACAAAATGAGTATGGCACACGATAAAAAATATATTT
>JAHWFP010154794.1:0-25098 GCA_023313725.1 Lithobius niger | reverse complement strand
ATTCTACATATTGTGAAGGAGTTTATTTGAAGGCTGAATAAACCACATTATTAAAATCTACAGAGACTGTGTGATGCATATTGGGTTGAGTGATAGACTTAGGTAGCTGACATCCAGTCTCATAAACTGTGTTTCTCCTTCTCAGAATCCTCCTCACTGTGTTACAGAATGGGATACCTTCCTTTGACCGCGGCACGTTTTATCTTACTAATTTGCATCAAATTTTACTCTAATTTATGCAATCTTACTTCACTTCCGGTCGCGTCCACGCTATCCTCCTTCCCTAATACCTCACTGTCTTTTTTGGCCGCGGCACGGATGGTTGTGTGGTTTAGCACGTCCGACAATTATTTTTCGACATCGTGAGTGTGTATACGTGTGCCAGCCGCGTGTGGGCTAATATCCTGGAAGGATGCCAAAAGACAAGTTACCCAAGACGCTGAGAGTGATTACCAGGACGATTTGGGAGCGGAAGGTGATAAAATGGCAGACCGCTCGATTATAAGTAAGCCTATCGTAGAGAAAAGCAAAGATGGTGGCGCCGGAAAATCGAATGTGACTCGGCGACGGGCGAGCCAGAGATTCCGTGGGGAAGTCTTGTAGAGACAATGAATGCGTTGCCCGGTTTATTGGGGCATGAAATGCAATTAGCACTGGCAAAAGCTGTGGAAAGTGGTCGAGCGAGAGAGACCGTTATGAGTGGTGACATATGGTTAAGCGATAATGTAGTGGATGACTCACGGGGTGCGAGTCGTGGCGTAAAACGGGCGGCGGAATGGCCGCACCGTAGAGAGATGGTCAGTAATATAGAAGCCTGGGGTGGCGAAGATTATTTTGGCGGAGATTTGGAGGATTCTGTCGCACTTTTGTGTGATCGGGAGTTCCAAGGCGAAGCCCGTAATGATGGTGAATGCACCGTTGAAGTGTTGGTTACGAATAAGTTGGAAGAATCGTTTTGGCCAGAGGCTATTAAGACGAAGGAGCCTGTTTGGAAATAAGACAAGTCCGTCCTGGCGTGGTGGAACAGAAATAAAAATATTAGATTGGCACCTGGTGAAAGAACGTCGATTGCGGATCGGTATATTGTGGATGACGTAGTGCAAAGAGAGTTTGTGCCGCAACGAACACTGTTATTACCATTAAGTGAAAAGCATCCACTCCTAGCTACTATCGATAGCGGCTTAGTGTCGGTTGAGACGGAAATGTTTGGAGCGCTGCTTCCACGCGTTACAATTCTGCGGAATGAAACCAGGTGATTACTCAAGCACGTGGCAGGCCCAGATTTCGCAGACAATAGTCGATGCAGCGACGTTACAAATTCAAGCATTATTATCAATGAACGGGGTGAGGCGTGACCATTTACAATACGCATTTTCAGAAGACATCCGCCCAGAATTGGTTGCATGTCCGCCAACGCTGAATTAACTTTTGGAGATCCATTGCAAGAGGTGTTAAAACGTGCGCAGTCAGAGGCGCCGGTGACGCTGCGAGCAACCTCGCAGCCGAGGCGAGGCTTGCCAAACACCTGTCGGGATGGGGCATTTCGGCAAGGTCGGGGATGACTCTCGCGGTCCCGACATGGTGACAGGTGGCAGTAGGCTGTGAGTGAGGACCGCCACACCTGGCAGTGCAGGAGCTGGCGATGTTTTGTGTTTCGTAAATTATGATTTTTGAGAGTACAACCCCCAGCGGGAGACGAGGAGCGTCGGGAAGTTACGATGACGCAGTGTGGGGACGGAGAAGTGTGTGGAGTTAGGCTGAACCAAGGTTCGACTGTACTGAACACTTTTGACTCGGATCGAGTCAGGGTGGACCAGAGGGTTCGGCGGCCGGAGATGGAGTTATCAACTGTGGCGAGGGAAATCCTGCGATCGGATTTTGCGGATGCAAAGAGAAAAGTGTACTCCGATAAGTGGAATCGATGGGAACGCTGGTGTGTACAACAAGGTTCAACCCTTGGACAGCGTCAACAGCGGTATGCTGAACTTTTTAGCTGAGCTTTTCCAAGAGGGTCTACAATATCGCACTATAGTGGGTTACCTTGCAGCGATTGCAAAATTCCAGGTGGAGAGCCAGACTGGTACGGTTGCACAACGGCCGGCGATGAAGCTTTTTGTTAAGGGCCTATTCAGCAGGAGACCACCGACACCATGATATGTGGCAATCTGGGACCTACGGGTCGTTGTAAGGTACCGCAGGTACGCTGTATCCACCTAAGGACCTAACGTATAAAGTGGTGATGCTGCTGGCGATTTGCACTGGTAACAAGGCTAACGAACTGGCGAAATTAAGTCTAGAGTGGTGTGATTTTGGGACGGACGAGGCCGTCTTCGTGGTCCGCGACCACAAAACATCCAGGAGTGGGGCGCACTTCTTAAAGCTCCGCATGAAGCGCCACGCTGACAAGACGCTAGACGCAATACGGTATGTGGCTTCTCACATACGGCGCACAGCACCAATGAGGTACCAACAAGCGCTGGCCTCGGGTACCAGGCTTACTCAACTCCTCCTGTCGTATGTAAAGCCACACAAGCCTATTGGAATGCTGACGGTGGCAAAGTGGATTTGTGCTGTGCTCCACACTTCTGGGATAGACTAAACAATTTAAGGCGCATTCGCTGCGAGTTGCGGTGGCATCGTCGGCAAGGGCCTGTGGCGTATCTGCGTCGCAAATTATGGAGATGGCGAATTGGGCCTCGACTTGAGTGTTCGCCACTCATTACAACAGAGGTGCTACCAAGCCTAGCGGGTGCTCTGCTCCAGAGGCTGCAGGCGATCGAGGAACCGGATTAATTAACAGGTAAGGCTGGCAGCGCCACGTCTTCTTAATCTATCCCATTCTGTAACACAGTGAGGAGGATTCTGCAAAGTAGAAATGAATATTCTCCCAGAGAACATGTTCTCGCCAGGAGAATTTAAGTTCTCTGAGTGGAATCTGACGAAACTGTGTTACAGTTAATTTTCCGCCTGCCTCCCTGGCGCTGGCATTACCAGCCAGCCACAAAGAAAAAGAAAAGTGACGTAAGATTGCACAAATTAGAGTAAAATTTGATGCAAATTAGTAAGATAAAACGTGCTGTGGTCAAAGGAAGGTACTATCTTATTCTGTAACACAATTTCGTCAGATTCCACTCACAGAACTTAGATTCTCGTGGCGAGAACAAGTTCTCTGGGGGAATCTTCATATTTCAATTAACACTGAAGAATATCAACAGGGTTATGGGCCCAGGCATGCATTTAGCTAGTTGCAGTGGGGGGCAGGAGGAAGCCTCTCGCGAGGGTCTTGCGATGATTTGGACTGGTGGGCCGAGTCTCTGCGTCACCCGGTGGTAGCAATATGCGGGGTCTCGATGGAGGCCGCAGTGGTGGTGACAACGGACGCTTCGCACATGGGCTGGGGAGCGGCCACAGGGGATTCACAGCACAGGAAAGATGGCAGCCCGGGGAGGCTTCTTTGCATATAAATGCGAGAGAATTATTAGCGATGCGGAACGCGCTAGACGTATTTACTGACCTGGTCAGGGGACGGGTCGTACGAATCCTTTCCGATAATGTAGTGGCCGTGTCATATGTGAATCATCAAGGGGGAACTAAGACCCAGGTGCTCAATACTATGGTCCGTAGTCTAGAGCAGCGTAGAGGTCAGCTGGATTGTGTGGTATAGGCGGCATTTGTGCCGGGGAAGCTGAATGTGACAGCAGATGGTTTGTCTCGGAATTCCTGGGACAGATTTCACTTCCGATTGTGTACTGCGGCGTTTCCGAAGATTTATAGGTGGTTTGATACGCCAGACGTGGATGTGTTCGCGTCGGAGGCGACGGCCCAATTGCAGCGATTTGGGTCGTGGGGGCGCTGCCCAGGGACAGAGTTCGTGTGTGCTTTCAGTGTAAACTGGGGGCCGGTCTTTTCGTACCTTTTCCCCCCATGTCCTTTAATCGAACTTTGCGTGGACAAACTCGTTGTGGATCGAGTGAAGTGGGCGGTACTTGTGACGCCGGACTGGCGGTGTGCAGCCTAGTTCGTCCGACTTTTGGCCTGGGCCAAGGCGGGACCGTATCCCTTGAGGGGCACAGGGGCCCTCCTCTGGGACCCTTACTGGACGCCGAAGTGGCGGATGAGTGGGGTCCCCGGGTGGTCTGGGGTGTAGGTACAGGTTAATTACCAAGTGAGACCAAGGTCGTCACGGCCGTCTTCGGAGCCATTCCGAGTTCGGTGCACTGCTTCCTAATCTATCCCATTATTGTAACACAGTGAGGAGGATTCTGTGATAGAGAAATGAAGATTCTCCCAGAGAACTTGTTCTCGCCTGGAGAATCTAAGTTCTCCGAGTCGAATCCGACGAAACTGTGTTATAAACACAGCCCGCCCGCCTCCCTGCACGGAATCGAGCATTCACGGCAAGGAAAGAGTGGATGGACTCGAGCAGGGTAGGGGAAGTGGGTAGAGACGGAAGTGACGTAATTTTTGCATAAATGATTGCATTAATGAGCTAAAAACGCGCCGTAGGCATAGGGGAGGAAGCCTCTCGCGAGGGTCTTGCAATGATTTGAACTGGTGGACCGAGTGTCTGCGTCGCCCGGTGGTAGCAAAATCCTGGGTCTCGATGGAGGCCGCAATGGTTTGACAACGGACACTTCGGGCATGGGCTGTAGAGCAGCCACGGGATTCACAGGCACAGGGAAGGTGTCAGCGTGGGGAGGCTGCTTTGCATATAAATGAGAGAGAATTATTAGCGATGCTGAACACGCTAGACGTATTTACTGACCTGGTCAGGGGACGGGCCGTACGAATCTTTTCCGATTATGTAGTGGCCGTGTCATATGTGAATCATCAAGGGGGAACTAAATCCCAGGTGCTCAACGCTATGGTCGTAGTCTAGAGCAGCGTAGAGGTCGGCTGAATTCTGTGGTACAGGTGACGTTTGTGCCGGGGAAGCTCAATGTGACAGCAGTTGGTTTGTCTCGGAATTTCTGGGACAGATTTGACTTCCGATTGTGTATTGCGGCGTTTCGGAAGATTTATAGGTGGTTTGGTACACCAGACATGGATGTGTTCGCGTCAGAGGCGACGACCCAATTGCAGAGATTTGGGTCGTGGGGGCGCTGCCCAGGGGCAGAGTTCGTGGATGCGTTCAGTGTAAACTGGGGGCCGTTCTTTCCGTACCTTTTTCCCCATGTCCTTTAATCAGACGTTGCGTTGACAAACTCGTTGTGGATCGAGTGAAGTGGGCGGTACTTGTGACGCCGGACTGGCGGTGTGCAGCCTGGTTCGTCCGACTTTCGGCCTGGGCAAAGGAGGACGCCGACGTGGCGGATGAGTGGGGTACCTGGGTGGTCTGGGGTGTAGGTAGAGGTTAATTACCAAGTGGGACCAAGGTCGTCACGGCCGTCTTTGGAGCGATTCCGAGTTCGGTGCACTGCTTCTTAATCTATCCCATTATTGTAACACAGTGAGGAGAAATGAAGATTCTTCCAGAGAACTAGTTCTCGCCTGGAGAATCTAAGTTCTCTGAGTCGAATTTGACGAAACTGTGTTACAAACACAGCCCGCCCGTCTCCCTGCACGGAATCGAGCATTCACGGCAAGGAAAGAGTGGATGGACTCGAGTAGGGTAGGAGGAAGTGGGATAGAGACGGAAGTGTCGTAATTTTTGCATAAATGAATGCATTAATGAACTAAAAACGCGCCGTAGGCATAGGAGAAAATCCCATTATTGTAACAGTTTCGTCGAATTCGACTCAGAGAACTTAGATTTTTCAGGTGAGAACAAGTTCTCTGGGAGAATCTTGGTTTTCAGAGTATGACTGACGGTACCCTCTAAGACTGACAACGACTAATACTGCTGACCAGCTATCGAGCCAGGCCTTGCACTCATTGATGACACGTAAACCGTTAAGGACATCAATACACTTTGGTCGTGGTCGCCGTAGTAAACCAAATGCTCGTACCAGTCCACATCAAAAGGGGTTGGAAGTTCAGTTGTGTGTTATAATTGTCACAATGTGGGACACTTTGCACGTAACTTCACAACCAAAGAAAACAAATGATCGACGTCCGTCTTTGTTAGCATCTAGCGTATATGAGAGTTGTGCCTTTAACGTTGAAGCAAACTTTGTCTCGGCACTCACAATGACGTGGGCATTGGATACAGCTGCCTCACATCATTTTTGTCTCCATCGTAATGCTTTTTCTACATACCAGGAGATTAACTGTCCCCCAGCCAGTCTAGCAGAAGGTACCTCTGCAGTTGTTGGTATCGGCGATGTGTTAGTAACAGTTGCAGATACTGGACTCTCCTTAACTCTGAAAGGGGTATTACATGCTCCTGCCATGCGATGAAATTTGTTATCTGGGATACAAATTTATAACGCTGGGTATTGTTTGTCCTCAGATGAAAAAGGAATTAATATTTTGCATCCTGATGGTTCACTGGTTCGTGATGGTATACTTTGCACCTATACACCTGCAAAAGGAAATTTTTTTATTTTGGAAACATGGCAGTTATTCCGTGAAGATCGGCCAAAGACGTCAAGTAGTTGAGTGTCCATGACACCACGGCCATCTAATCCAGTTGCACAGATTGAAGCAACGGAAGCTGTATTTGATAGTCCAGTAACGAAAACAGTTTTGGGGCATGAGCGTTATGGCCACATTCTTGTGCCTGCTCTTCGGAAAATTGTTAAAGACAATGTGTGGTTTAGAGTTGTCCAGTGATGATCCGATTTGTGCGTCCTGTAGGCTTGGCAAATCGACCAAGGCTCGACATGTAGGACTCACTGAAAGAAGAACAAATGCCCCATTAGAACTTATTCACTCTGATGTGTGGGGACCAGCTCCTGTTGCCTCTCCAGGAGGATGTTATTTTATCTCATTTATAGACGATTATACAAGAAAGGCATATGTGTACCCGATGAAGACAAAGGATCGGGCTTTTCCTTTCTTCAAACTCTTTTGTGCCCAAGTAGAACGTGAAACAGGTCGGAAGATTAAAACTTTGCGAACCGATACGCAGCTTCTTATTTTGAAAAGGAATTGGCAAAGTTAGGCATTAAGACCCAACTCACGAATGTGTATTCGCCTTCCATGAATGGAGTTGCAGAAAGGCTAAATCGTACTGTACTCGACACTACGCAGTTTGTCCATTGCCACGAAGTTATCTGCAGAATGGTGGGCTGAGTTGGTGGTAACTGCAACTTATTTGCAGAATCGTACGCCTCAAAGCAGTCTTAGTGGGGAAATACCGTATACACTGTGGACTGGACGTTCCTCAGCAGTGTATCATTTTCATTGCATTGGTTCCATATACTTTGTGCATGTTGAACGTTCTTATAGAAACAAATTGCAGCCGCGAGCAAAGTTAGGTATCCTGTTGGGATATGCCCTACAAACAGAAGGATATCGTGTTTGGTTCCCGGATGAAGGGAAAATGGTACGGGAAACCAAACATTTAAGATTCAACGAAAGGCGTCTCGGAATGGAAGCGTTAAAGAACGCGAAGAAGATGGAGTACATTGCTTTTACCGAGCCAAATGAAAAGCCAGATTATTCGGCATCGGCAAGATCCCATAGAAAATGACCCACAAGGAGTGATACGTCAAGGTATAATGATGTCGTACAAGTTGAACTTTCACCAAACATTGAGCAATACGGAAATGTTTGTTAACAAACCCAGCCTATAGTCCTGCCACAGCAACATGTTGGTGATGGATGGGAACGTGAAGTTGTCTCTCGCTCAACTGGGAATATAAAGGATATGTATTATCGATACTGTGGAGGTGCACGGAGCCGTTCCAGAAACGATGCAAAACGTTTTTGCCAAGACAATAACTTACTTTTTGAAGAGACGGGATTTAATTTCTCAACAAAGGACCAGACCTCAGGGGAAAGGGGCAGAAGGTTATGACTCCGATTTGGGTGAACGGTGCACAGACGCTAATGTGATTTGTGCCCCAGGCATAGAAGACGAGCACCATAACTGAGCTTCTGATTTTGAACCAGATGCTTATTGTGCTGAAGCCAATGTCCCCAATAACTATGCAGAAGCAATGAGGTTGCCAGAAGCAAAAGAGTGGCAGGATGCTATGACTGAAGAATTAAAGACACTCCAGTAACGTCATGTATACACACCTGTTCAGGAAACTAAGAATGTTCCAGTAATAGGCTCATGTTGGGTGTACACAGTGAAAAGAGATATTACAGGAAAGATTGCACAGTTTCGTGCTAGGCTGGTGGCCTAGGGCTTTAGCCAGCGTAGTGGTGTTGATTTTTTTGAGACATATTCTTCTGTGATTGCATTCACATTTGTATGCTTTTTCTTTATTTTGTTAGTGGTTTGTTTTGGATTGGTTCATGTTCATTTGGATATAAAGTGTGCATATACATATGGAAAGTTGCAGGAAACCATATTCATGCGTCCAGCCCCAAGATTTGCTGGTTCAAAAAGTGAAGTATATGGCATTTACTTAAGGCTTTATATGGCCTCCACCAGTCAGGTAGACAGTGGTTTAAAGAGTTAGATTCCTCTTTTGTATCGATGGGTTTTCTAAATTATGTGCTACACATTGTATTTACACTTACCTTAAATTGTGTATTAAACGCCCAGTTGGAGCTAAAGCCCACCCCCTAAAATGCTGTAAGGTCAAAATCATGAAACGGTGGAGCCAACGCCCACCCCCTAAATCTTTGGTTTTTCTGTCACAAAATTAACTAAATGCATCATATTTCTCTCTCACATAAGCTACATAATTTTTTTTTTATTACAGTAGTGCTTTTAATAATAATTAGGAGTATACCAGTGACTAGGCAATAACTGTGTCCTAAACGATCCTGGAGTACCTTTACTTGACATTAGGAAAATAACATGGATGACGTTATTTTCAGTCTGTTACATGACACGTGGCCCAAAAGGTTTATTTCTTCTCTTCAACATTATTTTCCTTGAATTCAGTCGTTTTTTAATCTCAAACTTAAAATTTAGGTTACAAAAACAGGAGTGGATTACAAACGATATTCAGCTGAGTGGATCAGAATGGATCTCTGAACACAAGGTCATCAATCATAGCTCAGCAGTAAATAATGGCTTAGTCATATTGTATCCCTCAGCTCAAGTTTAAAATAAATATCAACATTATGTGTTATTAAATGGGAACAAATTAAATTCATAACATAAAATTATTGAAATTAGATATTATCAAAATTAATTTAATTTACTGCTGAACTGCTCACCAGCAGTTATCATGGATACCACCTTGGATATCGGCAGGGTGTACTAGCTGACTGGTTCCCGGTAAAAGTAATTGATAATCATAATTTTAAAAAGTGTACATTAGAATTTTTATTTTGCAAAATCGTGAAAGCTAAATAAAATTCCTGTGTAACAAACTTTATTACTTAATAATAACGCAATAATAATGTTTAAACCTTACTTTGTTGTACCACAAGCCTCGTGCAGTCTTACTGGCAATTGTGCACCTTCCAGATAACCACTTGAGTGCAATCGTTTGCTTTGTGAGTGAGCTGCAGAGACTACTGCAATTCGAATTCATTGCATTTAAACCTGTTTGAATTTAATTAAACTGATGTAAACCGCATCCCAAACACTTGCGACTGCTAATGATACAAGGAGCTATTAAAAAAAATAACTCTAGGCTGTGGTGATTGTTCCAAAGGTAAAGTGCTTCAAATTAGGCCTATATGAAACTGGAGAACGATGTAGTTTCTTTAGCTAGGTTTACTTAAAACTTAACGAAATTTATTTGCAATTTTTTTAAATTTAATATTAAAGGTTTTATATTAAACACACTGTGGAGGTTTAATGTAAACTCGTGTAGATGTTAAAAACGTGATAAAGAGTCAGTTTACCATGGTGGGCAGATTTGTCTGGTTGATTCCGAAAACGAACGAGACTCGGAGCCATTGTTTTGTTTACAAATTTGCGGATGATCTTTTTAACGCCCACCTAGGATTTTAGCCAAACTAAATGCGTAAGCCCATGGGCGTTTAATACGCGATTTATGGTACAATAGAAAAGCAATTGTGTTAGTGTATGTTGACGATTTAGCAATATTTGCGTCAAGTCAAGATGTTCTAAAAACTGTTATACATGTCATATCCTCACGATATGATGTCAAAAACCTTGGTCTAATTAGAAAGTTTTAGGGGTAGAATTTGATGTGCATGATGATGCACCTGTTTTTGTCATCTCGCACGCGCCCAGATTTATCATTTGCCATTACTGGTTTATCCCAGTTTAGCTTGTGTCCAGCAACTCGTCATTGGTTATTACTACAGCTTGCATTTGCTTATGTGTAATAACACTCGTAGTATTGTATTACACTGTGAGGCAAGTCCAGGTACACCTTCACTTGATTTTCATGCAGATAGCTCTTGGGCATTTAGTGTCGATGATCGTCGTTCTTGGAGCGGCTATGTTGGTTTCTTGGCAGGCAATCCCGTAACGTGGAGGGTTCAGAAACAGAGATGTATTTCTCTGTCCTCAAGGGAAGCTGAGTATGTCGCATTGTCCTCAGTAGTCGCAGAATCACGTTGGTTGGCTGCTGTATGCTCAGAATTAACATGGTTGCCTATTCAAAGCTGCCCCATTATTCGTTGCGAAAATCAAGCAGTCATTGCTTGTGCGAAAGATCATGTAGAGCGTATGCAAAGCAAACATATTGACTTAAGGTTTAAGTTTGTTAGAGAAGCTTGGATGAATAAGGAATTTCTTTAAAAACATCGTTAATTTTCGTACTGTGAAACGCCATAATGTCAACAAAACTCGAAAAAATTCCGGAAAAAAATTTACCGCACACTTTCACAATCTAAACAACAGCTTTGTCCTGCGAATTTTCGATAGCTTGGGCTGCTATCTTTTTCGGGCCTCAAGGGTATAGCTCGGACTTGCATGGCGACGGAGCACAAGATTGACTGGAAGCAGACGAAGACACTGATTAAGTCAAATTCCACAAGAGATCCACATCTCAGGTGTCTTGAATCTATTGCGATTCAAGAGCATGAGAAGAAAAATGTGCAATTGATGAACATTCAAGGCCCTTCATTTCCTACTAGAGTGAAGCATTTGGTGAGCAACAATCTGGCTGGTCGACTTCATTGTCAGTGGAGAATAGGAACGAACGATCTAGGCATGCAACACAAACACGGGAGGCAACGTTACCAGCCAAATTCAAATGCGATAGTTCGTCGAACTGGAGTGGAAAATGTAGAAAGTCCGAGCTATACCCTTGAGGCCTGAAGAAGATAGCAGCCCAAGCTATCGAAAATTCGCAGGACAAAGCTGTTGTTTAGATTGTGAAAGTGTGCGGTAAATTTTTTTCTGGAATTTTTCCGAGTTTTGTTGACAATAAGGAATTTGTCTTATTATATGTCACCTCTCGTGATAACATTGCTGATGTGTTCACGAAACCTTTAACCAAAGTACATTTTGAAAGATTAAGGGTTGCCCTTTTGTTAAGATTCTTGGATATCTAATTTAATTCTGTACAAAAAGGGGCAGATTGTTAAATAGTTGTTTTGTACTTAGAATTTATTTGAGATGAGAAGTTTCTTTTGTTCCACATGTAATGTGGGTATGATCAAGCTAACTTGATTATTCTAGAGTAGGCTATCTAGATTATATTATAATCGTATGATAGGTATGCCATCCAGGTTTTACTAAATATATCAGTGGTTGATACTGCAAAAAAAGATGGCTGCCTGGATGGTTTATATGTCTCTGGACTCTTGTATCAGGAGCCTATAGAAAACAACTAGGAGCGTGTCTCGGTAACTTCCACTACAGTGTTAAGTCAGGAGTGGCTACAGTGGTGTACAAATCTGTTAGCAGAGGTCGCCACCTGCATGAGATGATTAAAGGTGCGCATCACGTTCTCAAGGCTAATTTTCGGTCCTTTGTTTTTAAACAATAAGTGTTTAACATGGAAACAATACCAAAGTAATAATAAAAAAAAACTAAACAAGCAGACAATCAGTTGTTCGTAAGTTGCACTAGCCAACAATAAAATAGAGCATTGCTTTCGTAGCTTACGTCTGCTTCGCGTGCGAAGTGTCAGTTTCGATTTTAGACAATTTGGCGCAGGCGCAGTATTGTTGCTCCTTCTGGCGTTAGCACTTCGTACTAAATTAAGCACTCCTAACATAGACCAGCCACACACGCTCCTAGTTGTTTTCTATTGGCTCCTGCTTGTATGTATTGTACTTTTAAATTAAGTTTATCCTTGCCATCCCTCATAAGTAATGAGTGAAACATTCTACATATTGTGAAGGAGTTTATTTGAAGGCTGAATAAACCACAATATTATTGAAATCTACACAGACTGTGTGATGCATATTGGGTTGAGTGATAGACTTAGGTAGCTGACATCCAGTCTCATAAACTGTGTATTTCACATAACTTCGTGAAAACACACACAACCACCAGGCAGAAACACACAAAGTGTGTTTCTGCCTGGTGGTTGTGTGTGTTTTCACGAAGTTATGTCGATCTCAAACCGCTGTAAACGCTGGTTGCCGGTATTTTGTGTATTTCAATTAACACTGAAGAAAACCAACAATTACGAAATAATGAGGCTGAGGTGTATAGCGAAAATAAAGAATTGATCGAAACTACTAATTCGATCGTTTTTGATCTTGTGATTTTTACAAAGCTTCGATCAGTTCGGCCAACCGAATCACAAGAGGGAGAAAATGTTGAAAATGAAGAAGATTATTAAAATTCTTATATTTGTGATGTCACTTACACCAGCCCATCTTGTGCACCCCATCTCCCCGTTCCTTTTTTTTTTATCCATTTGCTCCCATTTTTGATCGTGTTGCATGATGAGAAGGTGCACAAGATGGATTCATTTAAGAGTTTAAAGCGGAATAGTTTTTGAATTTTCAGTTCGGAATTAGGAAGGGAAAACATTCTCCTTTGTTTGATTTTACCAATGGTGGGTTTTCCACCGGGCGGGTTGTCCTAAACCTTCCCCATATGACCCTTAAGTCATTGAAGCTTCTAGACAGACTCTGCTTCTAAATTGGGGAAAACATTTTATTGCATTTTTGTAACGGCAGCTTGTATACGGTGGTGCTTTAGCAATCGACGTACTCTGGTGCGCAGTTGCGGTCGAATAATTTTCATTTAGTTTTACTTTCAGTGATTTTTTACTTTGGTATCAAGCACAGCAATAACTACTACCCGAAGAGTGATCGATAGTTATAGGCTTAGGCTTAAGCAAACTATGTTCTGGTAGAAAAACTGCCAATGCGGAAGGAAGCATCCAATACTGGGAGTGTCAGTTTTAATTAGTAAACTTTATCTATCCACGAATTTAACCCGATTAGGTCTCAAAACCTTTTGAAAAAGCCGGACGAACGATATATCATCCGCTCAGTTCTTGGCCCTGTTAAAAAAAAAATCCTATTGCATACATCGGAGGCATAATGCCGATTGAATTAGGTAATTTGGAACGTATATTTTCGGTTAATTTTGGTTAATATAATCCAGTATCATCTTTTATTACCTTATTGTTGGCATCGTCGCCAAAATCTGCGTGAAAATTGCGTTTGCGTGCTAAAAATAGCCCTAGGTTTAAACGATCATATCTCCAGAATGAGGTAACGTACAGCCACCATCTTGGTCGAGTTCGAAAGAGGGGATTCCCAACTTTCTTGCCCGCAAAAAATGATGTCGTCAACTCCAAATCACTGCCTGTATTCCTCAAATGAAATGTGCCGTTTCAACGGCCTTTGTTCAAATGCTTTGGCCATTCACTAGTGACGTCACGCGAAGCGAGTCAAGCGAGTCGCATCCAATGGCTCTAGCAGATGCGCGTTCGCTTGCGGTCAGCCGGTTCGATGGCGGCCTACAACGAGTTTTGGAGTGCGCTCGTAACGATCGTGAATATTGAGGAAAAAACGCAACTTTAAACGACTTGTACGGTAATAAAACATTAAAAAAAGATTTAGGAAGTAGTAACAAGCATTGTGACGGAAGAATATCCAGTGGATGTTATCATTCCGAGTACTGTAAGTAGAAACTTTCGTTAGTGCTGTTTACGTTGTCGAACTTCAGGATTTATTTTAATAATGAAACTGTAGGACGATGGTCCCAGTTCGATTTCTACTCAATAATTTACAATATAATTATTACGTCTGCAAATTTTTATACTCCTAGACCGCTTGATTTTTTATTACAATTTATTTTTTTGAGGCATGCAGCTTGTTAATGTCAACCATGTTTTGGCAATAGCCATTTTCAGCGCGAAATTCAAAATGGCATTAGGCTCCTAAGGGTTAAGTCTAACTGACAGAAGGACAAGAAGATTCATCTGAAGTTCATTGTACACATTTATGTAACAGTAGTTAATAAAAACATAACTTACAGATTCAAAGTTTACCATCTTTTGGTTTTGATTTCAGTAATCACAAAAATAAGTATCACTTTAAGACTCCTGGTCCTAGTTTACATTCCGATTACAGTTTGACGTTAAGTTTTTGAATAGTAAGGATTAATTGCTTGAAATCCAATAACAAACAATCGATAGTTTACATGATACTACCAAACCTCGTTAGTTTACGTGATTCTAACAAACTTACACTATAGTTTCTGCCTAGCATGGTCAATAAGAGCCCTACCTTATCTGTTAAGTTAAAAACGCTTTGGTTTCAGAATAAACACTCCTCCATAAAAAATAATAAAAACTTCTCCATGTCAATGTTCTCTAGCTCAGTCATTCGCCTCGTGATCTTGTTTTGGAGTCATCTGCTTGAAGAGAAAGTGTTAACTGTCATGTCCAACAATACACCGGCATTACCTTATGTGAAGAGAGATGGGTGGCAGAGAACTCATTCCCTCTCTTTCATGAGCGAAACATCACAGCTTTTCGAATCATGCTCGGTTCTATACGTCACGCTTCAACCCAGACACATCACAGGAAAACTCAATGTCTAGGCCGACGAACTGTGGACAAAATGGGGACACGAAGTTTCAACAACGGAATGGAAACTGGTTCTCAACATCTATCAATCATTCATCCTCAAATGGGGGACACTGTTTCTCGATCTCTTCATAACAAAGTTCAACAACCAACTTCCGAACTTCGTGTCCCCATTTTGGGATCCGACATTCTGGGCGACAGATGCCCTGACCATCTCCTGGGAAGGATCGATGTTCGCTTATGCTTTTCTTCCGTTCTCCCTTCTCCAGTCTGTGGTGAACAAAATCTGACAAAATCTCTCGTGGCTCCTTCACTGTCGTTGCGGCAATTTGGCCAGCTGCATCATGGTTCATCGATTTGATGGCCAGCTGAAGAAGGACGACTCAAAACCTCATCCTCTGACCCCATCGTTTCTGACACAACACAAAGGGTTGTTTTATCCTGTATTAGAAATTGTCCAGCCGTTGACAGCAAAAATCATTTCGATACTCATGCTAGCCTTTGAAAAATGCTTGCCCTAAAACTTGCCAACTTTTTCCAGATGGAATGTTCCACTTGTTCTCAAACGCTTTATGAACCTCTTAACAAGCTCAAAACCGGACTGACTTCAGCAAGCTTAATAGCAGAAACTACTGCTTGTATGGGGCTCAATTCTACTGCATGTTAGATGCCTGTATTAGACCTATTAATCACTTAAAATCAAGCTGCTCTCAACCATAGGGATCTCTAGACTGTTTCGCCCTTGATTGGACTCGTCAGTAGAGAATACTGTGTAGATGAGAGTAAGGAACCCTGCTGGTGGTAAATTAACAAGCTTAAAACCGGACTGGCTTCAGCAAGCTAAAAAGCAGAAACTACAGCTTGTATTGGGCTCCATTCTACCAGTTACCAGCAATGTACCTATGCTCTCGTAACCCACAAAGAATTCTCTTCTGACAAGACCAAACAAGAGCGAAAGAGTCTGTCTAGATATCCTATGCGTAAGAGATCCTATACTGCTGTAGTTTTTAAAGTGGCACTATCACCAATTGAAATGCGAACGAAAATACCATGGCGCCATCTAGCGACATTGATATTGTTAACCTTTGCAGCTTGCTCCCAGGGACACGAAGGCGAACCAAATTTTCACTCAATAATTAAGGATGTCGTGGCTTGTTTGTTTCGTTAAAAGAAATGCCGTTATGCATTCCTTCGCTTGGTGCAAGCAACAGCTAGATAGTACTACATAGCGCTAGATGTTGTCAGTTTTCGTCTGCTTTCAATCGGTGATAGTGCCACTTTAACAGGCCTAAATATTCAGTAGAATGGAACCCCAAACGAGCAGAAGTTTCTGCTTTTTAGCTTGCTGAAGCCAGTCGGCTTTTGAGCTTGTGAATTTACCACCAGCAAGGTACCTATGCTCTCACCCACGGAGTATTCTGTGCTGATGAGCCCAAACAAGGACAAAACGGTCTACTTCGTAATCTCTACGGGTGAGAACAGTTTGACTTTAAGTGATTAATGGGCCTAACATTCAGTAGAATGGCACCCCATACAAGCAGTAGTTTCTGCTTTTTAGCTTGCTGACACCAGTCCAGTTTTGAGCTTGTTAATTTACCACCAGCAAGGTTCCTATGCTCTCACCCACATAGTATTCTCTCCTAACGAGCCCAAACAAGGGTGAAGCAGTGTGTCTAGAGATCTGTGTGGATGAGAGCAGCTTGATTTTATGTTATGAAACTCTGCATTTGGCTTCGATTTTTCACCTTACCGAAAAGACCATAGTCTACCTTCTTGCACATGCATCAGCAGCAAGACAGAGTGAACTGACATCTTTCTCCAGAGAAGACGACTACCTCCGCTTCTTTCAAGGATGAACTTCTGTAACTCTCACCTTACTTGCTCTCTTTAGAGCGAAAAATGTCAAACCTGACATTACTTCCAAACCACGTAAAGCTCTGGAGGCTTAAAAAGCTCTGGAGGGCTACTTCGAAAAATTTATGACAGACAGGGGCATTGCGAAGTCCATTTGGTTGGTTGGGGGAGGGGGAGACAGGTAAAATTTGCTGACTCATCCACACCAGCTAGGAGCTTCAAACAATATGTTTTAGACTTTTTTTAAGGCTCAGATAGAACTGGAATAGACTGAATTAATAGTAGGGGAAGATGCCTATTCCCAAGATATTCTACACAAAGCAAGATCTTTTGTCAAAACAAAGAGGGGAAGATACTTTTTAAACACCCTTACACGCCTTAAATTTACGTTCAGTGGCTCTTGGAGAATGTTTGATCCCTGGTGTGTACCTGAAGATTCACCGCGATCTACTGCTCCTGTTTTTGGTACATACTAGCTGGTAACCTATCTAAGGGTGGCATGTGCTTGGTATATTGTATGCTAAAGTGATCTTGCCCCCATTACTTCCCCCTCCCTCTTTTACAACCTTCACTACGTGTGGGATGATGGTTCGCACATAAATCCACATTATCATCTTATTTCCACTTCTCGTCGCAGTGCGGAGTGCTACTATTCAATCTCTGTTGGCCTTGCCCTTCTCGTGGTTTCCAATTATGGTAAGAGATGGCGCTCATGTTCCTTTGTCAGATGCGAGCTATTTTCTCATTACGCATTGCTGCCTCTGCACCTCTCCGATGTAATGTCCAATATTATGGTGTGAGATGGTACTTTAGTTTCTTTGTCAGGCACGAGCTATTAGACGGTCGCTCACGAATCGTCAGTTTTGATTGGATGCGAAGCAGATGACACAAGAACCAATCAGAGCTTGCTGTCGCTATTAGTCCTCTGTCTCGTATGGTATTAATAACTTGGATGAAAAGCAAGTAATTTGACGAAAAATAGGACCTGGTTTGTTTCTATAATGTACCACCACTCACTTGTTATTCACTTCAGACTTTATATTGTGACGACCATTTTCAACTGTCAGCACACAGTGTAGACATTTTTACTGTAGTTTTCAAATCTCCCCAAAACAAAACTTGTTATGGATTGCCGCCAAGCTTTTCAGCCATTTGAAATCGTAATATCAACCACCAAGCTCTTTCGCCAAGGTACAGACAGACAGGGTAAATAGTTTGAAGGATATAAGAAAACAGAAATTACTCATATTTTTAGAACTAAAATACTGTACCAGTATTCTTGCGAATTTTCAACAGACTGACGACGTCTGTCTTCATCAGGCCTAACCTACACAACTCAAACTTCTTTCAACTACATTGTCACTATGGAAATGTGCATTTGAAATCTGTGCTTGTGCCTGGCATGGCCTCCTATATTTGTCATGCTCGTTCATCCACTGCTTCGTGGGTCTCTATGAAAACTCATCTCTAAGGAGAAAACAAATTCCCGGATTGGAAGGGCCTTGAGTGTTCATCAAAACAGCGTCATTTTTAACATGCTTCTGGATTGCAAGGGATTCCAGTCAAGTGCTTATTCCAGTCAAGTGCTTATCATATGGTACATTTGATATTAGAAGTGTGGTAGTTCTTCCCCAGCCAATCTCATGTTTTGTCACCATGTGATGGGGGGCGATACTGTTTCCATACACTTAATTCCTTGTGTCATCCACATGCTCTCCTACCCTCGTTCGGACGCCCTTCGTAGTCTTACCTATGTAACCAGACTCGCACCCATCACATGGCACACAATATACACCTTCTCTCATATTTTTAACCGTAGTTAACACTTTGTCTTGGTCCCACTCATTATCCACCATCTTCCTCTTCTTAAGGAGAGCATCTGTCAGGTTGTTGTCATTCCTGAGAAAGGTTTTAAAGCTTTTTTTTTCTAAAATGCCCTCATTGCTCGTTCCTTTCAAGTTCGTAATCCCGACTTTTATGTCGGTGTTTGTGTCAGTCTTGGTCACATCTTCCCGCTCAGTTGGTTGTTTTTGTCCCAATGTTAAAAGCGCTTTTTTCATCTTCTTGGTTAGGAGCCAGAAGTAGGGTATCCAAGTTTTATAAACCACTCCTTAGCGTTGTACAAATGTGGCTAAGCAAGCTGGCTGGTGGAAGAGTGCCTCGCAATCCGATGAAACTCTTCCATCAGTCAGCTTGCTCAGCCACATTTGTACAATGCTAAGGGATGGTTTATAAAACTTGGATACCTTCCGGGACTCCTAAAATCAAATGTCCCGTATGATAAACACTTGAGGAGACGGGAACCCCTTGCAATTCAGCAGCATGTTAAAAATGACGCCTCTTTGATGAAAGCTCAAGGGCCCTCCGATCCGGGAATTTGTTTTCTCCTTTGAGATGAGTTTTCCAAAAGACTCACGAATCAGTCGATGAACAATCATGAAAAATATAGGTCACGCCAGGCACGATCACAGATTTCAAACGTACATTTCCATAGTGACGATGTAGTTGACAAAAGTTTGAGTTGTGTTGGTTAGGCCTGATGAAGACAGACGTCGTCGGTCTGTTGAAAATTCGCAAGAATACTGGCACAGTATTTTGGTTCTGAAAATATACGTAATTTCTGTTTTTAAAAATCGAATGATCAAGAATGACGAACTTTAAAAGTAGTAGTCTTTACGGTATTTTCAACGTTATAAGAAAAATCTGAAAATTGCTTACTGCGCAATTTTCAGGTATTTCATTTAATGTTTGATGGTTTAGTCAGTGGAATTAACTGGGCGAAATTGCTTAGCATTTGATATAACGACTTCAAATGAACGAGAAGCTGTTTTTTTGGAGCTATCACATCATTTTTATCCAAATTGAAAACAGTTTCTTTTTCTTGGCAATTTCTATTACATTTTAACTGTTGGAAACAAAATATGTTATTCATTATTGTATTATTCTTTTAGGGTTCGACTCCGTAAAGTAAAAACAACAACAAAATGCAATAACTCTGCCGTATTGGTAACTTTGAATTTATTCTTACCATCCCCAAAACCAGCAAAAGATACATCCCACAATTATAGCGACCTGCAAAATTGCTGCTTTTTAATTGCCAACGAAAATATCATTACCTGCCCTGTTATTGGCTTTCCTACCAGTCTTGTAGCTTCTCTTCTGCGCATGCGCTGGTGTAGGCCTCCTATAAAACCGTCAACCTCAGACTTGGCTTCGTCTTTCTTCCTAGGGCAGCCACCCTGCGTGGTTGCTCGTCTTTTCTCCCTAGACAAACATTAGATTACAAGCTTTGGCTGAGCCTAGGCCTTTCTCCGGCATACGACTACGTTGGGCCTCATCCCATTTCTTGGCCACCTTGACTACTTTGGTCGTCATGACTCTCCACCTAATTATAACCGGCCTACTCTCTCGACCTACCCTACGAACAAGTGTAGCGGTGCTTACAGGTTCTTGAGGTGCCTACTGTTCTGCACCGACATTTGGTGTGGTCTCAGGAAATTTAGAAGTACATCGGGTTGCCGTTTTTACTTTTGCGGAGAAAAAAACTAGCATAGCAGTCATTACTGCACGGTTAGGAACAGAGCGTCTTTGTCCTATCTAAAAGTTTGTGTATTAGCTAATCATAATTATTGGTTCACTGCCACCAGGTGGGTTGTTTAATTGCTAACATTAGGCTTTAAATAAAAATGGTTTTTAGTTAAATAAAACACTAACAAGTTAAATCTCTCTAGAAGCAAACTGAGTTTAAAACTGTAGCGGCGGACGCTACGACGGCTGAGGTGCTTGTAGCGCCCCCGACATCCTTGGTTGACGAGTACTTCTTTGCATTAGGTTACGTGATTATTTCGACTTTACGACAATAAGCACAGCATGGGCTACAGTCCCGGCATGGGGGATGAAGCGTCGGTGTCCTATTCTAGGCCTAACCTTAATGCTTCCGGTAATACACTGCCACCAACGGTGGATTAATTTAATTGCTTAAACGAAGTATAAAGCTAAAATGGGGTACATAATAATTTACACTAGAAACAATTAATCTTACTAGGGAACGAACCTGAGGTTTAAAAACTCTTGGTTTTTATTTTAAAACATCAGAATGAAAAAAAAATAACACTTTTACATTTAGTTCACTAGTTCAGCTTTTGACAAGTTTGGCAAAACAAATAAATCAAGAATTTACATTTGAAATTCACTTGGATACAAGAACAACGATGTTTGTTCTTAAACACTTAATTTAGACAAGAAAAAGCATTTTTATCTTGGGTTCCTATCAAGGAATACCCAGCAAGCTGAACCGCGTCTGCTAAGTTACAACTATATTTGACAACTGTAGTTTTCAAGTCTTCCCACAGTTATTTTTCCTCGCGAGGATCAAACCGTCCCTTTGTTTACATTAAAGAATGAACAAAGTAAGAAACTGGCTTTTTAGAAAGAGATGCCTACTCTAACATTATGGTGGTAAAGACCAGCAATGCCGATAAGGCTTACCAACCATAAAGACTCCAAGCTAGAGTTTAATTTAAGTTTAGACTATAAATTTAGAATTGGGGGGTCCTAAAGATAAACTTCTAAAGTTAAACTAGTTACTTACAAACACTACCATTTTGCCCGGCATGGCAATCCCGGACGTGACATCTCCACACCCGACCGGCGTGACCCTTCTAGCTTGAGAGATCTGTGAGCTGTGCTAACGATTGCGTTTGGGAGCTGGGGTTTTATGCTAGAGAGGGGGAAAAGCGCGGACGTCGAGGGTAGCTGCGGGGGTCTGATTGGCTGAGGGCCTGGAGAACAATGGAAAGTGGGAGGAGAAGTCGGTATGGCAAAGGGTTTTGGTGCAGAGCCGTTTGAAGGAGTAGGGACATGTAAGATGGAAAAGACAGGCCTGTGTTGAGTTTTACTCAATTGAACATTGGGAAATAGGCCTTTACTTTGTATTATTGGCTACGGATTGAATATTTACATGTTTGCAACGTGAATAGGCTCTTGTTAAAGCTTAATACATGGCTTTGGGTAATGCAGAGAGCATTACTATTAAATTTTATAAGCTTTAACTGGAAACAGCAGTGTTAGACACCACAACTAGTTTTGGCTGGGGGGGGGGGGATTCGAAGTTCTTAAGCACAGTTTGACTTTCGGATTGTATGAAAACAGATCTTTTGGTTTTTAATAGTAGAGCAAGCTAGTAGCAACATTCGGATGGGTCAGTCAGGATTTGCAGAGATTTAGAACAAAACATATATACACAAAAATTTGTGTCCGGTGATTGCCGATGTCTGTATATGTTGGACTAATGGTAACGTTTTGGGGCAAAAGATTATTATGAATAAAGCATAAAAAGAATAAATAGATTAGCTTAGAGAATGCTATAACGCATTTAAGTTTGAGTAAAATAAATAACATCAAAGTTAAAGGACAGTCGACGATCGCTGTTGAAATTTTTCATAAAGGTTGCAGCTGTTCAACATAATAAAAAATATCACACTCACAAAGTAGTCTGTACAATTAAGTAGGAGGTTAAGTACCATCTCGAGTTACTTTCATTCAATTTTAGAATGAGATAGACTGGGTTTCATTCATTTTAAACTAAAAATGAGATAGACTGTGTTTCATTCATTTTAAACCAAAAATGAGATAGACTGTGGGATACTTTTTCCTACCCCGGGGATCCTTTTACAAATAAAAATTATTACATTAATTACAAAAATATTAACTTTGCCGTTTTGTATTTTTGGGGACTAACGTTTTTGTGGCTTAGAAAATTTTTCATAAATTCAAAGTTACAAGTTAAGAAACACTATTTTTGCAGCCATTAACTAAATACTGTCCGCGCTGCTGGTGCAGGAAAATTATACAAGTATTTGAAAATGGGGCAAAAGACATTTTATCAAGAAACACACTAGTTTAAATAAAAGTACAGAGTTATGGTTTTTGTTTCGTTAAAACAAATAAATGAGGCCAAATAAACAAATAAATATACTGCTCTGGTAATATGTCCCGTACGGATTCTGCCTCTGCTCAAGTATAGTCATTTTTTTTTTTTGGGATGACTGCGAAATTAACCCTCCGCCGCATTTCAATAAACCTAGCCGCTGCGATAGGGATCGGAGAATCGAATACTATGGGTACGCATAAAATGACCGGCTCTATTTACTGTTAAACTACTCCCACTAGAATGGTTTGAGGTTACCAAACAACTTGTTTACATATTCAATTTGACACTGAAGGATTTTGAGATAAGACCCATAACTTAAACATAACAATACAACACTGGGAAGTTTTGTGGGTAAAAACTAACAACCTTTTAACGACAGAGTTGACCTTTTGCACTCAGAGGTGAGACAGACAAATTTTTTGCAAGAAAAATTTTTCATAAAAACCTAAAGAAGGGCCAACCGGGAACAAGTTGCAACCCCCATAGAATATTCCTAATGAATATTTAATTAGTGTCGTTACAATCTTTGTTAATATTCTCCCACAAAGGGAGACGTTGATAGTGACAAAAAGAGTAAAACATAGGCACTTAAAATTTAGGTGTGAAGGCCAAAACGGGAATTAACTGGAAGTTGCTTTCTGTTATGGACGTACTTCCAACAAACCATGTAATAAAATTAAAAATGCAGTTAAAAATAACTTTCAGTCAATTTGTACTGTAAATGATGAGTTTTAACAAGTTAATGTTTAAACAAAATACCTACTTAAGGTGTCCGCGTTTAAGTGAAGCTTGCCTGGTTTGTACCTGACAGTGTAGTCATAATCTTGAAGGGTAAGGCTCCACCTAAGCAATCTGGGGTTTTTTTCCAGACATTTGCTTGAGCCAGTGGAGTGGGTTGTGGTCTGATTCAATGATAAATTTTGTCCCATAGATGTAGGGCCGCAATTTAGCTACTGACCAGATCAGACAAGCACACTCTTTTTCTGTCGTCCCGTAATTTTGCTCACGGGCGGTTAGTTTACGTGAAACGTAAAGGCAGGGGTGTTCATCTTCTCCAAACTGTTGCGAAAGCACACAACCCATACCTCGGTCTGAACAATCACATTGGAGGATAAAGGTTTGGGTGAAGTCGGGCGCTCTTAGGACAGGAAACGTCACTAAAGCAGTTTTGAAAGTTTCAAAGGCATTTTGCTTTGAATCATCCCATGAAACGGGATCGGGTGCATCTTTTTTCAAAGAGTCTGTTAGACATGCACAGATTTCGGAATAGTGGGGAATGTAACGTTGGTAGTAACCAACCAAACCAAGGAAGGAACGGACATCTTTTTTGGTTTGTGGACGTACGAATTTTTGTACAGCCAACACCTTTACTTCTGAAGGAGTGCGAGTTCCATTGCCCACTTCGTGTCCAAGGAAGGTAGCTCTGCTGCAAGCGACCTGCGATTTCTTGGCGTTAACCATCAATCTGGCCTTCTTGACAGCAGAGAGAAAATTAAAAATGTTGTCAAGATGTTGTTGCCACGTTTCGGCACCAACTGCGGTGTCATCTTGAAAGGGTGTCATCACAAACTCCTCCATGCCACGAGTGACATTGTCCATTAGTTTTTGGAAACAAAATGGAGCGTTTTTCATCCCCATGTTCATCATGAGGGGAGCAAACTTCCCAATGGGAGTTGTGATGGTGGCGGCCATTGAAGCCTGTGGCGTCAAGCGCACTTAACAAAATCCGCGGTTTAGGTCAAAAATGGAGATGTATTTCCATTTAGCTGCACGTTCAATACATTCCTCTATATTGGGAATTGGGTAATCCTTGGTTACCGTATTGTTGTTCAGCTCTCTGTAGTCAGCTACAGGACGTGGGCTTGCGTCTTCTTTTTGAACGATGATCATGGGTGAACCATGAGGGGAATCGGTTTCCACTATTAAACCTAGACTGAGCATCCTCTCAATCTCAGTGACAATCAAGTCACGTTCGAATTTCGCGTGCCTATAATATTTACAGGGCTTAAAATGCGAATCGATTAACTCCACATCGTGGGTGACAATGTCGGTAAGACCCGGCAGAGTAGAAAAGACTCCATCTACACGGTCAAAGACTTTAAGTAAGTCAGATTTCTGTGATTCTGTTAAATCACCTGTCTTTTTAAAAAGACTCATGGCCTCTTTGGAATTAAGATGGCCATTACCAGGCTGGCCACTCCAGACATGGTCGTGGTGAGTAAACTCACGTTCATCATGAAACGAGTGGTTACTAGACCCTTCCATAGGCAGATAGGGCTTTAGCAAGTTAACGTGATAAATGGTCTCCTTTTGAGAACCAAAGGATAATTTGTATCTGATAAGCGTTTTATCACCTCACAGGGTCCATCCCAATAA
>JAHWFP010154793.1:53385-71963 GCA_023313725.1 Lithobius niger | reverse complement strand
ACATCTGCAATGGAACAAATGGACGATACAAATTGGTGTTCTTCAATTGACTGTTGGGAAATACGTAGAAAGTCTAAAGTCAATATTACTGAATTAAACAGTAAAAACAGCAACAAGAATGTCTTAAAAAAAACCAAGGATGTCTCGCAGCATCGAGTAACGCTCGATAACTGTCCATGACGAAAGTAGTACAACAAATGAATAGAGCCCTAAAGAAGACCAGTTCATATAGTTCGATGAGTAAAACAAGGAGGGTCTATTTTACACAGCCCCAACAGTAACTCATCAAATCCAATTGGTTCAGGTTTTCTTTTGTTTCCCGGGCAGAAATGTACCATCAGTTCAACAATATCGCTCCCAGTAACAACTTTGTCATTAAAAATAAGCTCTCCTTTTTTAGTCCAGCCCAGTATATTCTTACGTGATTCTATACGAGTTATTTGATGCGAAATATAAAACCTGTATTTTTCCGGTACTGTGGAGTAAATAGCCTGTTCAACCTTAGTCAAATCCCCATCGTCAACTACTTCATCATCGTGTAGATCCATAACAAACGAATGCTAGCAACTAAATGAAAGGAAGACGCAAGAGGCAAGCCTTTATATACAACAACAACCTTTAATATTAACCTTTCTGAACCAAAAACTACAACCAACAAAATACAAAACCCATAACTAAGAAAAGCCAAAAACCAATCAAAAATGCAAAATCCTTCACCGTTTATAGACAAAATAACAGATATACAAAAAGCATTAAAACAATCAAGGATGACACAAACAACAAATATTTTTAAATGCGGAGCATGACGAAAAAGGTTTTCGTACTAAAGTAGTCATAATTGTCACACGCCAGAAAAATAATTAATATTTATTGCTTGTCTCGTAACCTGTAATGACCATAAGCAACAGAATCCAAGCCTGTACAATCAACGAACCTTTTCGTATCGGTTACAGATAAAGCCAATTTATTTTGAACAACGCTGTAAACTTCGTGGAGATAGGACCTGATACTAGACTGCTAAAAATTGAAATACTCATGATCACGCAGACACCTATTGTAATGTTCGAATGTAACAGTACCCTGTAAAACAGACCGTTGAACCCTTTACCTACTGTCTTTTCATTATTATTAAAAGTGTAACAATACAATTTACTCTTCAAACCAATAAATAACTCTATAGGCGTTGAATTGCACTCATCCTTGAAAACTCCAGGTTTAGCCTTGTTATCGGTACAATACAAGGGATGGGTCGTCGGGTAGGAGCTAGTATCAAAAAGATGCAAAGATTGAGCCATGTCAGCGTACACATCGTCAGTTTTGATTTCGTAAAAAAAAAACTAACAGTATCGCTTCCCAACAATCTACAATTCTTACCGTCTTTGTCTAACATGTAATCATAGTGATGAGAATACGTTACAATTTACTCAATTCCAAAACAGTACAGCCAAGAAAAACAGGTTTGTCCAAAGTAACAGTTTGGATAAGCATTTTGAAAAGCATCAAGTTATCGTCCAAAATATCGAAATACTCGACTGTAGGCTTGCTCATCAATTTGAGAGACTTTTTCACGTTAGTACTCACTTTCACATTCGTGTACCGCCTTACATTTTGAATGGCTTTCCTAAAAATCGAGTTATTTGCCAGCTTGTAAAAAGATCTCTCAAATTCACTATTTCCTTCCTTTCGTTTCATGCTGTTAAAATTAATATAAGGTGCCAACCAAGCCTTCTCGGTAAATTTAATGCCAGAATGAATTTTCGTGACTTTAAGCCCTTTCGAAACGTAATACATCAAATTCTTATAATAACAAATGTACTCCTTACGTTCATTCAAATGAGGAACTAATTTTCGACCCTGAACGTAAGGGTCCTGTTTAGCAGCCTGTTTTCTGTTAAAAGGAGACAACAAATCTTCAGTTATTACCACATGATCGGGAGCCAAAGGATAGTCACTATGTGAATCGTTTAAATTGTCCGGATACTGAATGTCAACCTTAACTGTACAAGGTGGCAAAGCTCTGAAATCGAGCGAAGCGAGCTCTCGTTCCGTTAACCATACAAAACCTGAATAAGGCAATGACATGCTCAAACAAAAGCCGTACAAATTATTGGTATCAATGTACATGAGGTAACTTCGTTCAACATCAGTATCGTAATTTGACACTAAAGGATTATTGGCACGGGCACACCGTTGAGATATTAGGCTAACACCACCTTGTATGGCTCAGTGAAGTAATTCTACATTGTTACGTCTTGCAACAATTCTAACCTCTCACCCGTCATTCTAAGCGCAGCTTCCCAACTCAGACCAGGTAGGGTGAAAAAATGACAAGGGTCTAAATTGTATTGTTTCAGACTAAGAGCTCTAAATTGTTCGAACACATGGCCAAAAGTGCTGAATCAGTCAAAACGTACATGTTGTGATACTGACCTAAAGTCTTACAATTTGTTTCCCTCCAAACTGTACCTGCGTATGAATACTCGTCGTCGCTAATATGAGTATTAGTCAAATCTGAATAAAAAGCTTCTTTGGGGGTAATTGAGTCTCATTAAATTTCGAAAATGAGTCACAATAGGTATAAGGATGTACACTCTTTCTGGTCAACAAAGCGTGAGTTTCTGGAAAAATTTTCCTCATTGTAGGAAAATTGGTTAAGTTTCCAACCAAAGTACCCAAAGAAGCGGACAAGAATTGAAAACTGTCTAAAAACCTGTAATTTCCAACTTGTATCGAGGTGAACCTTTCAGTATTTTGTGGAATGACGGAAATGTTCTTATTTTTAAAATAAGACAAACTTCTTACTACTAGGTGCACGTCGTATGATCTTAAATTATGACAAAAAATGGGTAAAAAGCTCTTAAACCTGTACTGTAAATTACACGCATTGTGAGCTGCTCTCCTATACTTACCGCTCAAAATGACAGTGGTCACGTACCCTGATGTCACCAACAGCGAACAAATTGACAATGAGTTGTGTTAGCATAATCTAACAACCAAGCATAATCAGGTACCAAAGGAAGCATTCGTCCTTTAATCTCTTCAATTTCGTCATAAACCACTTCTAAATGAGTAAAACAGTCTTCCATGCAATTTTCACCTCGAAATACCCAATGAGCGTAAACGTGCGCAACCACAACGTAACCACAACGTAAGAATAACCACACGGTTGGTGCAAACTCGTTTTGTGAGTAAAAGAGGATGAAGAATCCGGCTTACACGTACTTATTTTAGTAAGTATCGATTCAAAATCTAAATACATCACGTACGGCACCGGTAATTGTTTGTCGTACCTCGTAAACTCCATGTACAGTTTCTCAGTAGGCATTTTGATTTGTTGAGGCTCAAATGTCCTGCACAAACCAAGGTGATCAACCAAAGCAACGTCGGAACGGAAGTACGAGTGACATACATATTTCTTATCGTTTGTATGTACCAACCTATTGAAATTTTTAATCCAACAGTAATGATTACCATTAACCAACAATAGTTTAACGATAATTGGTTCATTTACTCAAATAAATCGGAAAGACATTTTTGTCTTCGTACCCATACAATAAAATACACAAGTTATTCCGTGATTCAAATTTTGTAATCTCACTTATAGGCATTGGAAAGGAAAGCTCACTCAAATCTAACCATTTGACATATTTACGATTATTGCTTACTCTATTGGGATTATTTTCCACCGAGTAGAAAGCAGCCAAAATACTGTACACGAAACATTTACTGTCATCGCACAAAACGTTCACTACAGCACATTTATCACGTAAAAATTTGTCAAGCACGACATTTCTACACCAACCGCTTAAAGGGACGTACCTCCCCACGTGAACATCACAACCATCGATTCTAAACACAACCCAACCAGAACCATGTTTCTGAAAGCTGTCCAATTGACCTAGAATTTTACCAATGGCAGTAATTAACTCTTCCTCTACAAATTCTGAAGACAACGTGAAGTCGATGTGGGCTACTGCACAAATAGACGGGCATAGGTCGGGTAATATGAGCCTCGATGCTGTAATGCAGAAAAGCATTGTGCGTCGGGAATGTATGTAGGCAGACGGGGCACGTGACTAGGTGTACTCAGGCGTGACGTCGCAGGTTGATGTCATTTACGAAGGACCTATGACATACGTCACAAACGTGATTTCGGTCGTGGAAGGCCCTCGTGTGCCGTGCCAGGAGTGACCTTGTCCTGTACGTCCGTCTGCATTATCCACACGTGAACATCTCTATGCCTGATGGAAAAAGAAAAATACACAATAAATAAAAATTACACAATTTTATTTAACATAAAAAGAAACAGTTAAACTACGAATTTATTGACATAATCGTAAACAAATTTTTCTACGTCAGGTTTAAAACTTAAAAAATCAATAATTTGAAGAGGGGAAGCCCGTTCGCATCGTTTTAAGATATAATAAATACAAAAATGACCACAAGTTTTCGTGTTAAAATTTTGAAGCTTTACAGTATTGTACCACCACTTATCTCCATCATACTTCTTCTTTAAATGTTCGAGCAAAGTACTTGTAAAAGGTAACAATCCAAAACTATCACAAAGTATTCGCAATCACCCAAAACCACCAAATGACTGCCAGGCTTGTCACATTTGACGAGACTAATAACGGACCCTTCTCTTCCGGAATATGATTAGAAGGGAACACACCTTGAAAATCACTACACAACGGACGCAATATATTGTCTGTTTGTTTCGTTTTCATTCTGTAGAGAGTACGTTTCGTTTTTCGTCAATTTCCAACAAAGCTTCGTTTTCACCCAAAAACACAACCGTGACGTTTTGAGCCAAGTCAGTAGAAAATTTCAAGTCGACACGTACGATGCCATTGTTAACTAAAGACACGTGAGTAGGGTCGTTGGAATTTCCGTTGGCTGTCAAATCGAAACAAAACAATGTCTTACCGGTCGACTTGTATGAAATGTCCACGCCAGTATTGTGGTACTGTATTCCTAGTCCTTTCTACAACGACATGTAAACTTGTACATATTTAATATTGTCAAAATCACAAGTTAGAGGTTTCGAGTTGTGCATCACACCGTCAACCGACAATGCTAACGAAGTCAAACCAAAATGTTCGAAGAAAAACGGGTCATTTGAATAAACACCATTGAAGGCTGCGTGTTTAACTAATCCTATAGTAACTCGACTCGGAACGTCACCGTTGAAAATATTGTCGATCGTCGCGCTGCGTGTACCTTGTAATAAAGTGTGACTCTTAAAATCAGTTTTTCTGTAAAGGGTATTTTGCCGAGGAAACTGTACTGAGCGTTCTTTTTTTTTTTTTTAATTAATTTCTTTGAGCTTTAAGTCAGCCGAAGCAAGTTAATGCTTGTATAGCTAAACCGGCTCAATTTTGAACATTACCAGACTTTTAGAGAAGAAGAAATATCTGGTAAAGGGAGGTGCCAACCCAGGGATTCGATCCGGGAAACCTCCGATCATCGTAGGGGCCGAAAGATTGTCCAGAATTGGCCAGAATAGTTCCCACAGCCGCTGAAGGAGCATGATAGCCTCTCACGCTACCCTGGACGGCAGTCCTGGCGGGTTCTTTGCCAAGGTCCCCTTTCCAGGGGTTCGATCAGATCCGCAAACACCCAGCAACCAGGCTGAGCTCTCTCACAACTCAGCCACGATGTTCTGGCGTGAGCTAGTAGAATAGAGGGGGAAGGGGTAACCTTGCGAATATAGAGAGCCGCATCTAATAAAACGATGATGGGTGAGAGGGCAGCGGTTATACCAGCGGTGTTTAAATACATACAAAATTCGGCTCGTTGAGGCGCGAATCTGAATTTTAGTTCTGTATTATTTAGCAGAAGTCGTGACTGGTTTACTAAATCGTGTCTGACTCGCCCTATGAGATCATCCTCAGCCCCACTCGCCATTCTGTTCTGTCGCGTAGCATAGGGTGCAAAAAGTGAGGATTCCAACTGAGTCTTTTTTGCTTCACTACCGTAACTTAAAACAGTCTCATGAATGCTTTGTATCCGTAATGGTCGTTGGTGCCAGTAGTCAGTTTACCGTTCAGACTGATGTTAACTTGAGAAAAAGTCCGTGCAACAACAAATCGACGGGACCCATCAGTTTACTGTCGTCCGCTGTATAGGCCGAACCATCGCTCGATTTTACAACTTTTACACGCATGTAAATTAACGTTTGTGATATATCGATGTAATCGTCGGATCCAGGAACCAAAAAATCGATTACTTGATTAGCTCTTATCGTAGCGGCAGGTCTATACTCTACCATTTTAGTTTTTTGAACCGATAACTGAATGGGGCTGACGCTGAACAAATCTAAATTATTCAGCAGATACTCGCACGAATTTGGGTGACGGTACGCCATACTGATCCTCCTAACGTAAAATGACACTGAAGGGAGACGGTCAGGCAGTTATATAGGCAGGCTTAATCGAGAACGGTTTTAGGCTTCGACGCTTTCTTTCTTCATTTTTTACAACACTTAGGTTTAGTTTTTGAAGCTTATCTTTTACGTTTACGACCACTCCCTCGTTGTTGCAATCGTCTTCCAACTTCACTCATGATGTCACGTCCAGCTTCCGTAAACTTGTCACGCGAAGCATCTTTCCACGACTTGCCTCCCAGCACGTCGAAGCCTATACCGACTCCAATAGAGAGAGCCGTTCATGCTAGAAAACTGCCTGGCTAGAAAACTGCCTAGAAAACTGCCTAGAAAACTGGCTAGAAAGCTGCCTGGCTAGAAAACTGCTTAAAAATGGCATAGCCATTCTTCCCAAGCTAGACAAAATCGACCGCAATCCGTTTCCACTCTGCGCTTCGTGACGTCCGTAGTACACCCCCACCCGCCTAGTCTTGATAGTACTGCGTGTAAGGACATGTGCCTCATGTGTGTGGGGGAGGGGAGGGGAGCGCGAGCTTACTTATAGTCTATGAAAGGCTTTTTTACGAAGGTGCAAGACAACCACCGAACTCCTATAATCACCGAATTCTATAGGCCTCCCAGAATCATCAGCTATCAAAATTCCAATAAATTGAAAACTTTCTTTTTGAATAGGAAAATAGTACAACCTATTAAACTCAACGCTGCAAACTTCTCCCGGTTGACCACGAACCGGTACGATTCTCAATACGGGAACTTTGTAGTCACCCACGTGTTTAGCTTGGATTAGATCTGTATATACGTATATACTGTTTACGGGAGTATTAGTTGTTTCCATGACTGGCACCAAAGTTTCAACGGAGTGCTCCACAACATCTGGAAGCATTTCAAATTTTGGGAAGCCAAAACGAGAAGCTAATTTAGGTCCTAATAAAGCCTAACGTACGTTTCTTCGCCTTCGTAATTACGAATATTAAACGTGTGTGTTCTTTCGTCGTACAAGATGCGTGGGTCCTCGGAAGTCTTCATATGATCGCCGTCGGGCAATGGTTTTTTTAAGTCTTGAATGTCGAGATTGATACGGTTCATTAATTCCTTGTAACTAGAGTATCGTTTCGTGCCCTTAGTTGAAGGTAAAGTTGCCGTGCTTGCGATAGGACTCAAATGGCCTCCCTCCAACAATCTTTCCTTCCTTTCCGTAACACTGTAATCCAAGAGCCGAGCTTCCTCATCAGCACTTTTTAAAATAATTGCAGAATCTTGATTTATGTTATTTGGAAATTTCGCACAAAGCCACTTCGGCCAAAGTTTCAACGGAGTGCTCCAGAACATTTGGAAGCATTTTAAGTTTTGGGAAGCCAAAACGAGAAGCTAATTTAGGTCCCAAATAAAGCCTAACGTACATTTCTTCGCCTTTGTAATTACGAATAATAAACGTGTGTGTACTTTCGTCGTACAAGATGCGCAGGTCCTCGGAAGTCTTCATATGATCGCCGTCGGGCAATTGTTTTTTAAAGTCTTGAATGTCAAGATTGATACGGTTCATTAATTCCTTGTAACTAGAGTATCGTTTCGTGCCCTTAGTTGAAGGTAAAATTGCGGTGCTTGCGATAGGACTCAAATGGCCTCCCTCCAACAATCTTTCCTTTCTTTCCGTAAAGCTGTAATCCAAGAGCCGAGCTTCCTCGTCAGCACTTTTTTAAATAATTGCAGAATCTTGATTTATGTTATTTGGAAATTTCGCACAAAGCCACTTCGTAGTCACGGGACAGATTTAAAGGCGTTGACAATGGAGTGATGTATTTTTGAAGCGTAATATGCGAAAAAATATCCATAGAAGAATTACTGGGGAGGGTTAAAAATATATCCTCACTCATCTTAAATACTCTAGGTCAGAAACCCAACTGTTAAAAGACAATGGATAACCCTCCCATTTAACCAAATACTCGGTCAACCTCCTCGTTTCCTGTGTGTTCTCAGCACAGTTTCAATTTTATAATATGTAGGCTCTGCTACTTTTGTAATTCTTCTTGTAAAATGTCCCAAGAATTGGCTTGCCGAGCCAGTCTTTAACGGTATAGGTTGTAATGGGATGTTTGTTGTTTTTCCCACTCACATAGGCAACTTCTTGAGTCCATTTTGGATGGTAGCCACGAGTGAAAATGTGTGTTTTCAAAGCCAGTCTCACCGGATCGCCGGTTCGGAACCCACCACCACCATAAAGATTAACGAAAACTTGACCGGTATTAGTATCGTCAAGAGTGAGATGCTGCGATGATAACTATTGTTGTAGGATCTAACAATGTCCTGAAGTACATCGATAAACCTCATAGTATTGTTTTTATGCAAATAACGTGAAATCCGACCACGGAGCGTGCGTATCACTCATTCACTTATGCTCGATTTAATCTCTTCGTTGCGTATAGTATACTGTTTGATGTTGTGCTGGCGTAGTAGCTGTCCTACGGCTCTGTTTTGGAACTCTAAGCCTGAATCACTGGTAAAAAACTCCACGTTCGAGGCACGTGGATCGAGTAGAATATCACGTAATGATGTTGAAACTGAAATTGCATCTTTTTTTTAATAGGACGAACCCACAGGTACTTCGAGAAGGCATTAATTATGACCAATAAAAAATTATAGTTGTCATTATACGCCGCGAGATTAGTCACGTCAGCTAAATCGACAGAAATTGTATCTCTCTCGTTCTTCACCCTGATCCGGTTTCGCTCAAACTTCCTGGTCACTGGCTTAAATAAAGTATACGTGTCCTGAGATTACAGCCAACGTTTAACAAAGGCGAGCGTAATTTTTCGATCAACGAGCGAGGCACGCTTATGAAGACGTCTCGCTCCTCCCAGGCTACCGGAACTTTTAGGATCGTAATAATGGGTGTTTAGTATGTCATTAAAAAACTCGCTCGACCATGAAGATTGTCTTTTTTTATACTTTTACATCGTCTGTTGAGGAACGTAATGAACTGGCGAGGAGTGGGGGTGTAGGTAGTATTATAACAGAGGACCTATGTAAGTAACTCTTTTTCGGAATTAAATTAGAAACGTATGACCATCCGGGTTGTAAGCTCATCTTTTCTCTGAATGATTTATTATCAGAAATTCGACCGTGTATCAGCTGAACTACGGTCGAACCGGGAATAGCTAAACCAGTTACGTGGTCCACGATTTGTCCCATCGGGTCGTAAAGCAGTTTGCCTTCTTCTAAAAATTTCCTTATACGACCTCTGTGTTTGTCAGGTACCCAAAAAACATTAGGATTCTTTTTAGTAGGTTCGTCGTAAGAGAGAGCAGCTACAACGGTACCTTTTCCCCCACTACTATCAACGTCAGCTTTGGTTCCCTCATCTGTATCACTCCAGTCGAACACCGACGTTTGCGGCGCTGCCGCGCTCGCTGCTGCTGCTGCTTCCCCCCGCGCGTCTTGCGCCACGCCGCTGCATCCTTGGGGGTTGGGAACACGCCCCTTACACGCTAGCGGTAGGGGACGAGCTAGGACTTACACTGGATGCGCGGAACACGCTAGTGCTGCTAGTGGCTGGTGTAGTAGTCTGTTGCGTCGTTGGGGCGCGCAAGCTGACTGGCGTGGTCGTCACACCCATCGAGGACATTAACACGCGTAAAGGCTCCGACACGTATTTTTCATTAATGACTAGAAAACGTTGGAGCGTTTGAGTGTACAATTTGGCTTTGGAAAAATCGTCAATGTCACGGTTTGCCAGTACTTCACACATGGTGACGTCTAGATTACACAGCAGTAAGGTGATTTGGTCAAGACGTTGGTGCCCGGAGCTGTGCCGGAAGTCGTTGGTACCCCAGCCGCAGCGAGCGCGGCAGACTCGTCCGTGATACGTACTAGTTTCATGCGACGAAACATAGTTCGTTTAGGTTAGTTTTGTTTATCTGGCAAATATTCCACTCACCACGTCTATTAAAGGTTCTGCGACGGCGCCCAGGAGCGGTCTAATAATGGAAAAAACCGCCTGTTTGGAGTTTAATAATGTTTTCAGTTTTCTTAGCGCGTGAACAATTTTTTGTTGAAATTGCGAGCAGAGTTTTCTTGTATCTCTTCAGTTTGGACTTTAGAGCTTGATTTAACAGGAAAGTTCCTCTGAGAATATTAAGGGCGACGGAACAAATTATATCTTGGATATTTACGCAAGCTATTAAAGCTTTTTTCATGTGCGGCTTGACTTTACGGGACGAAAGCAGAGCTAACACAGGTACATAGTCTTTGACTCGCTGCTTAGACATTTTTGGGCATGTAAACAACGAGAGATGTTTTGAACAAATCGCCTCTGAAACGTAAATGGTCGAAGATCCATAAATTTTTCTTACGTGGAATAGAGAGTGGTGGTGGTGTTTAGGGAATAAAATAGTATTTTACATCTCAAATATTTTTTTTTTATTTAAGCAACTTAGTTACATTTCAATCTCGTTTTTGGACAGAGAGTGCTGAGCTTCTACATTCGCGATTCGTGCCGCAACGTAAGGGAAGTTTGTGGCGTACTTTACTAAAAAGCGTCGCTTAAATCCAATGGAGCTTTTGCATATTTTGCGAGAAACTTCGGTAAGAGTAGGTAAAAAGGCACTTAATGTCGGTCGGCGGTCTGCAACGTTTCGAGTGGATGAGGTTCGTTTTCGTAAATGTTCACCAGATAGTTCTTTTGCTTAGTTTTGGTAGACAGAGGCACGATCTTGTGAGTCGGATTCACTGATTCCATAGCCATTAGTCCGAATACCACATCTAAGTTGACTGGTCTTGAAAAACGCAAATAACAGTTAATCGCGTCAGTTGTTGCACCGACGCAAAATCCTTGCAAATCAAATTCGTGTTCGAATATTGACAGACAATTAAACATCATCCCTTTATCTATCCGTCCGTGAGCGGATTGTTTCACAATGGCGTAACAATGGTATAATTCGCCTACCTTGGGTTGTTTAGACGTGAGTTTCCTACGCTTGAGCCAACGTGTGGAACGGCACTTGTTTTCCCCGGCCGGCGTAGGCAGTTGTAGAGTGGGAGTGTGTTGTTCTGGAAGTGGCAGAGTGGGTAACGTACCCTCCATTGGATAGTCAGTAGTGGCTGGTTGCGACAGATGGACAGTTGAGTCGGCTGGTCATGGTGGCTGGACGGTGGGAGCTGTTCCCTCGTCGAGGGGTTGCACAACTGTTGGTGGAGAGACGGGTGAAGGGACGTGTTGGTCCATGGTCGTCGTTGTGCGTTCTGATGACTGGGTGATGGGTGAGAGGTATTATACATGGGTGGAAAAATTTTGCAAATTAGTTCCGTGAAATAAATTTGTAATCAAATTTTGCTTGTTACACATTGTTTTGCAATAAAATGGAGCTAATGGATCGTTAGCTGACAAGTCTTTACACGTTACGTTTAATTTTTTCAGAAGATAATCTTTTAATTTCTTGTATCTTTGACAAAAATGATGTTCAGCAGTAATGGATTGTAGTTTTCTTTTTTTTTCTTTTGTTATAACATAAATGGAGGTGTTCAGTGTGTCCGTTTTTGACTTCCTGTTTCAGTACATGTTTTTTCAGGAGTTTGTAGAATGAACGCACAAATTCACTGTTTGCCTCCTTTCGTTACATGCTGTTAAAATTTATGTAAAGATCAACCGTGGCTTATCAGTGAATTTAATACCAGAATGTATTTTCGTAACTTTAAATCCTTTCAAAACGTAAATAACAAATGTACTCTGTTGTGTTGCTTCAGTGTTACTTTCGTGTTTATTGTTGTGTAATAATTATTTTTACAACACTAGAAATAGGTCAAGGTCATTTTGTATTTTCCCCTAATGCCCACTCAGATAAACGTTTAATTTTTTGGCTGCACCAAGTGAATCTGAGCGGGCATAACGTAGTATAGGGGTTTACCCATCGCTGAATTTGATCATGTAAAGTGGAATCTCGAATTGCAAGACTCCACTTTAGGAAAGCATAGCTAAGAAAAACCCGAAGACAGAAAGGTTTTTCTTAACACTGTGTGAGGTCAGACACAGTCGCACTCAAAGCGAGGTGTTTTTTTTTGGTTTTTCTTCTTTGTCTTCTTCTTTCAGGTCACGTTCTTCTGTAAAGCCACGTACACTGATCGTGTTTTTTCGTTGTAACAAAATGTCTAGCCCCAATTTGTCACAAATCTAAAAAAAAAAAAAATTCAGTGGGGTACCTGACTAATTTTCAAAGAGGGGAAAGTCGGCACGTCAATATTATTTGGGCTAACAAATAAAATTGACGTAACGACTTTCTACGCTTCGAACATTATTCAGGTGATGGTACAATTTGCTGCATTACTCACTGGCCTTTTGGCAGATTTGATTTTGTCAACTTTCACTATAACAAAGGCTTTTTAGAAAGAGCTGTAGAGGTGGTCTTGACTGTTCTTTTGTGGAAATTGGTTGTGACAACTTTTGCTCTGTTCAGGGTCTCTTTATATCTGAACGAGTTGTATTGAATTGAAAGTTCTAGAACAGCTGTCCTTGTGACGACAGAGACGGCGTCTCTCACTTGTGATGTCATGGCCTTGAGGCTCGTGACGAAGTAAGAGAGTCTGGATGCTTAGTCTGGTTGGCCTAGAATTTTATTTGTTTTTATCTTCGGTCCTTCCGCAACATTGTGCAAAATCTGTTCCGTGCATTTACTATGTTCCGAGGCATTCCGGTATTGAAAAGGAAGGACAGACTAGGTTTTATCTCATTTACCTCTTTTCCTCCAACCGAGACGGACATAGGAAATCAACCTGTCCTTTGCAAGCTCTTGTTCGTTGCGTTTGTGTTAAATACTTGGTAAGTAGTTTTTTAAAGTGCATTGTTTCTTTTAAATTTATATTTTGTTTCAGTTTTTGCCTATTATTCAATTTACTTAACAGGACGATGAATGTTTTGTGCGGGATAAAGGAATGGTGCTGACAGTTAACCTTTGGAATGTAGTTAGAGGTGATTTTAAGAATTTTTAGCTTGTTTTTTGAATTTGTTTTGATTTTACGTGATTTTTGTTTGTGTTTCTTTGTTTTATTTTTTTACAGTAGTCTTTGACCTGCCGGATATTGTTTGCCTTAAGCACACGTTAATTTTTTCCCGTTTTATAGCAGGGAGACGAGTGCTTCGTGACAAGTGAAAGGCTACAACCAATTACTATTTGGAGCATACTGACGGTAGGCCTATGCTGATTAAATTTTGGATCTTTTGATTTTACGTTATTTTTGTCTTGTTTCTTTTATTTTATGTTACTTTACAGTCTACTTTGACGATCAGACGACGTTTGCTCTTCAACACCTGATCGTTTACTCCTTGCTTAGTCCACTTTTATTTTGACCGGTCAGATGTTGTTTGCCTTAAGCACACGATAGTTTTTTTCCGTTTTATAGCAGAGAGATCACACAAAGTCCATTTTGAACCCGTTCATTCTCTTGTTTTAGAAATGCGTGCTGAAGAAATTTATGTCATTTCGATTGGTATGTTGCTGCATGTTTGTTTGTTTATTTTTATTCTTAATTGATCTAACGTCTTTGTTGGTCTTTTGTATAATTTTAGCTTTTATTAATTCACCTGTTTTGTTTGTTTTTTCCGTTTCTTAGGTTACAAGCCATGATTGCTACGTATGAAGAAGTGAAGAAGATACTTTTTGATTTTTTGTTTGTTTAAACTTTGAAAATAAAATAAAATGAATATAAACAAGTAACATGAAAATGTACAGGAGATATATTTTTCGTCCTGGTACATACAAAATGAAGGGACTACTATGAAAGAAAAGTCCCACAGTTCCCCTCCATCCTCTCAAATTCAACATATAATACTTTTTGTTTTGACACACATTATGCTGTAAATCTAACTTTACAAAATTTGTTTATTTTCAAAATTCGCAAAAATTGCTTTTATTTACAAAATTTGTAATTTTAACTTTTCAAAATTTATACTTTTTCAAAATTTTTAATATGGTCTGGAAGGGTTTCTAGTACCCATTCGGTTACTATAGGTTCGTTCCCTTCTTCCACATAAACACATCGCCGTGCGAAAACAATACAAATATCTAGCTTTTGTAAAGTCTAAGAATTCACTGTTAGGCGTTTTTATTAAAATTACCACAAATCCATGCTCGATTTTTTTTAAGTGGGGGGACTTAGAAAATTCATGGATGCACATTTAACTATTGTACTTCAGCTTTAATTGAACGAATGGCCTAGATTTTTACATGAACATATTTCGTAGACATGTTAGAACCTGTCTCAAGGGCAACTAGGTGATAATGAACTGGTTTTTACATACATAAACTTGTTTCCTTTGGCTGTCCAGTTATGCACGATTGAATGACAGCTTTCGTTTTTACGACCTTTTACGTTTCAATTGGACAACGTTTAAAGGAAATGTTATACATGACAGTTGGTCAACCTTTAAAGGGAAGTTACACGAAGAAATAGTATCATTATTAGGCACTGGCATGTCACTGAATAAAAAGTTTGGTGTGACTTCGTTTTCTGATTCTATTTCCTTTCCAATTTATCTATTACCTACAAAGATCTCAGCCACTTCCAGTACTTTCTTGGGTTTTCAATATGTAAGAGGGGTGAAGAAGGGTAAAAGGAGTAAGGGGGTACATGAGGGTAAAGAGGGTAAAGACATAAAACCTGTGACGTCATTTCCTGTTGGTTTAGTCGTCATTTCCGGGTTTTGACGTCATTTCTGGTTTATGACGTCATAGATCCAATATGACGGATCCAAGATAGCGGCATTTCCGGTGTGTTAGTACGTACACCTTCTTAGGCCGGAAATGACATAAAAAACCGGAAATTCACGTCAAAACTGGAAGTGACGTCATAAACCGGAAGTGACGTCATAATCCAAGATGGCAGCAGTGATCATGTGAACGGAAGTGTGTTCATACGTACGCTTGTGCTACTACTTCAGTTGCAAGGCAAACTCACTGGAAAAAGTGTAGCGTACGGTATTACAAGTTTGGTCACGCATCCAGCCGAGGCCACCGAAGTTGATCATATTACGCAAGAGAAAAATAATGATTTCCTTTCGCGATATGGTTGCTAACATACGGAAAACTCGGAGCCAGAAGCACACACGGAATAAAAAACACTTACAATTCGGTACGTAGTATTTTATTAACTCTGCGTTAACTTCTTCAGAGAGATTTATAAAAGAACTAGCTGAAGCCCGAGCCGTGCACGGGTGGTGTTTGATGCACTATTCGCAACATTGGGACAACATGCTCCTCATGTGTTGGTTGTTGCGGATGGCGTGTATCCCGTCTATGCATTTTTGCGCACACTGGCTAACAAACGCTGATTTTCGTTTGCTTCGCTCACTCAATGAGCACATCCCCTGACCCGGAAAGTCGAAACCTTTGGCCTGCAGGCTTAGTCATTTTTTTTCAATATTTAACTGAGTTTCACTAATCCTTTTTATTTTAATTTCTACAACGACAGAACATTTAGCAAGCGGTGAAGGGTGGTGCACGGGTGGTGTTTGATTCACCGTTTGCAACATTGAGACGGTTTGCACTGTCATGTGTTTGTTGTGGAAGAAGTGTCTGCTGTGTCAATGCCGTGCAGTATGTATTCTTGAGTACTCTGGCTAAGTAACGCTGATTTTCGTTCGCTTCGCTCACTCAATTGGCGCCTGCCCTGACCCGGACTTCACGCACTTTCTTATGAATATTTTCACCGGACGTAAATAAATACACGGGAAATTAATAAATACGCCTTTGTACAGCAAAGTGTAAATGTTTAGCCTGCCAGCTTGGTCATTTTTGTTCAATATTTAATGGAGTTTAACTAATCCTTTAATTTTAATCATGTACAATGACAGAACCTTCATCCAGCGGTTTAATGTTAATTGTATACACATGAAACATTTTTTTAGCCATTAAAAGTTCCTTTTTTAGTTTGTGCACACGGGCTAACAAACGCTGATTTTCGTTTGCTTCGCTCACTCAATCAGCGCCTGCCCTGACGTGGACTCCATGCATTTTTATATGAATATTTCCACCGTATATAAATAAATACGCCTTTGTACAGCAAAGTCGAAACCTTTAGCCTGGCTGCTTTGTCATTATTTTTCCCATCGGTTCGTGTATGCTATTTTTTTTTACGTGATTCTGGGCAGAAAGTAAAGAGCTTTCAATATTTAACGGAGTTTCACTAATCCTAAAATTTTAATCGTTTACAACGACAGAACCTTTTGCCAGCGGTTTAATATCAAGTTGCATATTCCTGAACTGAGGCATTGTTTCATCCATCGTTTCAGTTTATTGACAACAATCAGTTTTTAGTTTATTGCCAATAATCATTCCGTGTACAATAATCGAATACTGTTATTATTAGACGGAAGGCCGCGTTCGTCGGGTAGCCGTTTGGGTCGGGTGGCCGTTTTACAACAATGCAACTCGTTTTTATTAATGTAGATAACGCGCCTTACATTCTGTCATGCATGTATCCGCCATGACGATGTCGTTAAGTAGCATGTCAGTAATACAACAAGCAATTGGACCAATTAAAAAGGAAATATGTAACAAATTCGCAGCAAAAAGGCTAAAAACCAATTTAAAACTGCTAATTAACATTAAATGAACTCAGAATGTTAACAGTACTTAAAAAAAATGCGCGGCTGTGACAAAACGGCAGGAAAAGCGAAAAATAGAAATGACGTCTTCGTTAGATTGAACGAACATGCATGGAATAGCGGGAGAGGAAAAATGTTATATGAACAAAGACAAAATCTTCTCCCCCCACCTCCCACCGGTACCAAAGGCATCCCTGCCTCCTGCTAACTGCAAACTGTCCTTTGCTGCCTCCCTGCTACCTACCTTTGTTACCTTCCTGCGACACCTAGGAAGGTGCCTTTTGCCACCTCAACCCTGCCTTTGGCTCCCCGAGAGTGCCTCTTGCAACTGCACTTGAAATCTTGCTTCTATCTATTTGTCACGCCAAGGTTTACCAGAGTGACGTTTCAATTTTACAGTGATGTCACGGTTACCGGAGAGACTGGAAATGACGTTCTAGAGTGCCGTGGAGTGCCGTGGTGCAGGAGTGAAGTTGATGTCTCTCGAAGCAATCAGAACTAACATCGAAGTTTACTCTATCATTTGGAAGTGCAGCCACTGCAAAACGTCATGGTATACCGAATGAACCTGACGTGACGTCCCATTTTACCGAATCGAGCAGAAGTGACATACTAGAGTGACGTCAGAGTCTACTAAATTAACCCTGAGTGACGTCTAGTTACCCGTAACAATGTCGAGGTTTACCGGAGCATCCGCTTGAATTTTTGATCCATGTTTAATCGACTTTAGGGAACTTTGCGCAAATTGTCACGTATTTTTTTACTAACCATACATTTCTGCTAAAGGTCGGACGTAAGACATGTATTTTTGGTGCAGATTTACTCGAGTTTAGCGTGTTTTCTGCTAAATGTTTCACATTTTTATAACCGAATATTTCCGTTAAACTTCGGATGTACCACTGGAATTTTCTGTCCAAGTTTACTTGCATTTAGCGAGTTGTCTGTCCAGTGTTGCATATTTTTTTTTAAAGTTTATAATTCTTCTAAAGTTTACTGAATTAAACCTTAAAAGTAGGGAATAATTATCCTAGGGTAAATGAGTGCACATAATTGGTGTGAATGTTGCTAAAGCGATGGATCATATGATATTAATAAACAAAAACGGAACGTTAAATGTTTAGAGTAAGGATCTAAAAGTCAAAACCTAGAAGGAACACGGACAAGCTTTGAAAGTCAGTAAGAGGCTGGAAAGCATTAGACCCTTACTACCCGGTGGTTAGATTAGTTCTAGTCTCTTCGGACTGAACGTGTGTATGAACGGTTGTAGCAGGTTTTCTTTGTTCTTACAATATTGTTTTGGAACTTTAGTAACACAATTTTCTTGTGAAGTTTGGCATTTTGTCTTTTGATGCTTTAGAATTTTTATTATATTTCGTAGATTTATGGTAGAGGATTACCATAATGCTGTCTGCTACGAATATGCTGGCATATTACTAAATTGAAAAATAATTTTCAACGTAAAGCAAAGCAGGAAACGTATAACCATACTACCACTTGATCATCACATGGGTCATTGTAGGATGATTTCCAGTTTTTCGTGAAAATGTATTTATTGTTGACCACCGGGTAGTAAGGGTCTAATGCTTTCCAGCCTCTTACTGA
>JAHWFP010154793.1:37564-53285 GCA_023313725.1 Lithobius niger | reverse complement strand
TCCAGCCTCTTACTGACAAAATTTTACAGCTAGACCCTGACTGTCAAAGCTTGTCCGTGTTCCTTCTAGGTTTTGACTTTTAGATCCTTACTCTAAACATTTAACGTTCCGTTTTTGTTTATTAATTCGTGTTACTTTTAGAATTGCAGCTAAACTGTAAAACAGTGCAGTTGACGGTCAAAGCTGATAGTTTAACACAAGAGACCCTAGGCTGACCCTTACTAATCTGGCTATCGCCAATGGTAACAATAGAAACAAATCCTTTAATCTTCAGTCTATGTCTCGCAGCTGGCGTTTGCTAATTGGTATTGTTGCATAATAACAATGTTTAAAACAATGTAAAACAATCAATCTGGTGGTTTAGAGCTCCGTAACCCCTGAACCACTTGACCAATTAGAAAAGGCCTTATGAAAAGAGCACATCTACAGAGCAATACCCGTAAAATGAGCTAAGAACCAGCTTTATTGGACAAATGGTTTGACCTGTAGAGAGGACAGACGAAAGTATCCCCAGAACAACAACAACAACAAGAAGTTGAACAAGAAGTTGTCTATTTGGCCCCTGTCTGCATCTCGGGTTTGGCTGGACCGAATTTCATAATTTTTGGACTGCAGACAGGCCTTTACTATACTTTGTTCCACATTATGTTTTCAGAAAACTGACTGTATGACGGCACGTTTTCTTCCACTACAAGTGCAAAAAACGCGTAAACATCCCATTCGTAAACTCTAACAGTAACTTTGTTGAGTCTCCAAGTGTGATATCCACGTGTTTTTGCAATCTTAGTGCAAGGAAACGAGCCGTCATCCAGTCAGTTTTCTGAAAACATAATGTGGAACAAACTATAGTCAAGGCTAGACTCCAAATTTGGTTTAAATATGTTTACTTTTGACGGAGTTATACGCTCTCAAAGTTGAGAGTTTAACACAGAGGTCCTAGGTCGACCCTTACTAACACTGGCTATCGCCAGTGTTAATTATGAAATTATGTGTTTTCAATCCTGGACATGAAATCTGAAGAAATATAAATCTGTAAAAAGGCTTACAACATATTAGCTATTTTATTGTTGGATATTGGCTGACGTGGTACAGAAGCCCACTAGCAACATTACTGAAGCTATTTTGATAAGTTACGAAGTCATGGCAAATACATTATGCCTGCAACGCCTCAGAAAATTTCGTGGGAAATAATTCAAAATCGGAAAATGCTCGTGCTTGTTATAACAAAGAATGTAGTTTCAGTAAGGAAAAATAAGGAGGAAAAATATCCATGATCAAAAGATCATTTACTGAATGGCTAATCATGAAGGAAGCAAAACTGTTGACCTTTGTATTGTGCAAAGCTACTATTTTCAATGTACATGCTGGTCCTAATTTGGGAAAAATCTAACTGGAGGGGCAGTGCAAGAGGGTCAAACATGTAATTTATTTGCCCACATGTTCACCGACAAGTATTGTTTGCCCCTCGGCACCCAGTTTATCGGGAAATTTTTCACTCCTATCAACTGGGTATTTTTTTCTCTGGTATCCAGTTCCCCAGTATCCGATTACCTCTCCCATGGGCAGATACTCAGCGGCTCCTAGCATCACTTGCCCTATATGTGTGCCTTTGATTGCTAAAGACCTAGCTTTTGTGTCTTCAGATGAGATCCGAAAGTTCGCCCCAGTCAGCTTTGGTAATATTAACATAATCCTAAGAGTGTCTTTCAAGTCTAATTGCTGTGCTAATAATACATAACGACATTTTGTAAATCATGCTAAGTTCTATCAACCCAAAACCAAAACTGGCATAAAAACACTCCATGTTTCCAAACACGATCGGCCTTTAATGGTAGTGATAACTTTCAACCAAGAAAAGGCTGCCAAGGTCAATCTATCAGCCAAGTTACTCTCACATACTAATAGTTCTAAAGTTAAATGAAAACTTGAAGATTGCTACTCGCTGTAGCAATCTTCAAGTTTTCATTTAACGACTAAGTATTATTGGGTGTGATTAACTTGGCTAATAGGATTGACCTAAGTGGCCTTTTCCTGGTTGAATGATATCACTACCTTCAAAGGCCGATCGTTTTTGGAAACTTGACGGGTTTTTATACCAGTTTTGGTTGGATAGCACAACTTTCATAGGACTGTGAACGTACGTAAGGTTACACCGTCGTATCTTCATCTCTATCTTTTTTCTTGAGGAATTTTATTTCTATAAATTTTCACACTTATAACTTTCAAATTTACCATTGCCAATTAGCCGTTAGGTTACCAAATTGACACGGCCTAGTTTATTGTATGGCTATTTTTCACATGCTTAAGTTGCTTCAATCCCATTTTTGCAGACACTGGCTAACAAGCACTGATTTCGTTCGCTTCGCTCACTCAATCAGCGCATCCCCTTCAGTTGTTTTGTTTATCCCTGTACCTTCCCCTTTATTTTTGAAGATTTCGTTCACATTTAGTCATGCACAAACCCCCGAAGGTCACTGTTACTAAAACAGCAGAACGCGAAGAATTTTATTTTGGGGTTATTAACAAAAACCTGTTAGCTCGTGGATGCTCGTATTATTGAGTAACTATCATGTAACCTGCATCCCTTTATTATTTCGTTATCCACAGCAACGTTACAGTTCATTACAGTCCTTCGTTACAGTTCATTTTTTAGTTTGTCCAGGCTTTCACAATAAATCTAAGGACCAGTGTTGATTGTTCAAGCCATTGTTGCTTGAAATCTTTGGTTGCAAGTTGGAAAAGAAACGAAATTTAAATTCGTTGATATTGAATTTCAAAACCCTCCCACGCATTTGTCCTGACTCCTACAACCCCCAATCCAACAAAAGGACCATGCTCAGATCACCATGAATACGTGTGCAAAAGTTCAGCTACGTAAGCCTTCTCAATTTTGCGCTAGTGAATAAAAACAATGCTATTGACGAATCTTTCTCTCTATGAATGGTGGACACTCAGCCTTTAACTTTCATTTTTTCTTTATCCCTGCACCTTCCCCTTACATTTACCACAATTCGAAAGATTTTTTGTCGCATTGGGATTTATTCTCAACATGCCAAAATATGCTTTTCGTTGCTTACAGTTAACAGACACATTTCTGCTAGTGAGGCCTCCTTTTTATCATTAACAATCAATTTTTAACAATCGGATGTCTACAATGGAGATGAGATACTGTTACTTAGCGGCGACACAATAGCGTGTGTCTAGATGATGGGTTTTCTGAATTTATAACCGATTGAGTAAATTTTTACAAATCGTTATACTACTATCGTTATCGTTATCGTTGTATTACTCTATACAAAAGTAAAGATTTTAAATATACCCAAAATTTCTTTCTCTGGCCTGGTTATTTTCCCTCATACCTGCACTAATTCTGGTCCTGATGGTACGACTATGTTAAAAAAATCTTTAAGATTCTTATTTTGCTTGATTTACGTGATAAGGAGCTAAAAGTCAGTAAGCTGTAGTTGCTAAATGTTGATGTATAAGAAGGAAATTACAGGGAGGCCATTTTAAAAAGTCATTGATTAAAATAAATAATTCACGAAAGGCATTACAAACTTGGCAAAACATTAAATAAAATCTCTTTATGCCTTACGTTGGTTGCATTTCCTTCAAGAAAAAAAAAGATCACACCTTAATATTATATGAAACAGAAATGGAAATTGGTTCAGGTCTCTATTGAATTACCATAATTTCAGTTACATGTTTATTCATTCCTTTAAAACAAGTTTCATGTTTATCCTATTCCATCAAAGAATATGTACAGTGCAAGATCATTAACCTAAAAATAAGGACTAATTTATTTTTTCACAATAAGAATAACTGTTTCAAAAATAATTATTACAGAAAATGTTGATTGAAATAAAAAAACAACTTAAATTTAAAAAAAATTCGGATTTTTAAAACCAAGATATTTGTCACTTCTGAACACTTTACCTTGTATTTTGTAGTGGAATTCGATTAATTCTGTTTTTCAATTTTTGGACACGATATGGAACTACGATTTCCTCACGATTTGGAACTACTTCTAGGGGTAGAATTATTGGTTAATGTGACATCAACTGGGGTGTTGAGAGACTCACTACCTTAGGCAAACTCATTTGCTCTAGATCCCCTACAAAATATACCCAATTGCTAAACCATACGCAACGGCAGTTTGCTGTGACGTCACCATGAGTTAGCCAATGACGAACGAGAACAACGGCTGTTTGGCCGTCTGATTGGACTAACCCAGTCACGTGATGTGCACGTCACAGCAAACAGCTATGGCGTGTGGTATAGGTAAACTCACTAGAAACGTCAAGTTGATCATAAACATTGCTAGTTGCTTCACGCATCCAGTCGATCCACGGAGCCAAATTTGATCATATAATGTAACAAAAAAATATCGATTTCTTTTACAATACAACATTTGTAATTGAGATAATGGCTTTTGTAATTCCGTAGTCATTTTTTTAAGAGTTTAAGTTTTTAAGAGCAGTTCCATCAGTCTGATTAATTCCTTCGATGTTTTTGTTAATATCTGTTGAGTATCTGACAACATTATGGTTGCTAAGTCAAGGAATATCCACTGATACTCTGCCTTAACAGTCAATGGATAACAACTACATTAATTAAACAATAAAAAAAAGGCAGGCCAAGGCCACTGCCTTATTAACACAGATAATTCATATATTTACTAGGTCAACACTTTTCAACTTATTCTTAACCGCAGCAAGTGTTGTTGCTTGGCCAATATCAGCCTGGAATGCATTCCATGGTTTTACAACACGGTGCGAGAAAAATAATTTCCGATATTAAATTAAATTACCAATTTAAAATTGAAGCCACGTGTGTGGTTATCTTAACGTAACGAGAAAAAAGTAACTACTACTAGATATACTGGCAAAAGTATATAAAACCAGACAACAACAAACAAATTGTGTGCAATTGTGTGTCCATAATTTGCTTTTGATACTGGTCAGTCCATGAAGATTGAATTATGTCATACCTAGGTATAAAATGACTCTCTTGGTCTCGAGTGTCTTTAAGGGCCCTTAAACACTCTGGATAAGTTTTATTTTTCAAACCAAGCAGGTATTTTGTGAAAGTACACTGGACGAACTCAATGAAGTTAATACGATTTACCAGGTGGGGCGACCAGACAGGACTGGCTTATCCAAAATCGGTCTCACAAATACCCTAAATGCAATAGAAAACAGCAATAATTAAAAAGGGATTCACCTCCGGTGACATTACAACTCTTGTTTGAACAAGGGTTTTAATGTCACCAGAAGTGAAACGCTGTTTAATTATTGCTGTTTTCTACCGCACATTCTTCACATCGTGATCACAGTGTAATCCGTTCTTAAGGTCATAAGGCCATTGTGATCCACTCTTAATGCTATTTTATGTTATGTTATGTTATGTCAATTACAAAATAAAAAAGTAGAAAGTTAAGTACTAGCAGTTATAAAAATTGCCATAACTGAAACATTATTCTCTTATGTCATGTCAATAAGAGAATAAACAAAATGCACTGAAATATGTAGATATAAAATTGCCTAATCTGAAACTGAAAACTAAATGAAATGATTTTTGATGATGAAGGTGGCTAAAGAATACTTGGACGAGTTGACTGCATCATATCAAAAACCAAAACTGTTAGAAGGGGCCACCAAGTTCCGAATGGTTCAGCCCTTCAAAGGAGTGATATCAACACAAAACAATCGCCAAGTTAATCGCACTGCTTAATAGTTCGAAGGTTAAATGAAAACTAGAACATTGCTACTTTCGGTAGCAATGTTCAAGTTTTTATTTAACATCCAAAGTATTATTCGGTGCGATTAAGTTGGCGAATGTTTTGGTGTGTTGATATCATTCCTTTTGAAGGGCCGAACCATTCGGAACTTGGCGGCCCCTTTTACCAGTTTTGGTTTATGATATGATATCACTCATGTTTTTAAAATTGTGTATTAGACTAAACTCGACTACCGTGCAGATGTGTAATAAAATGCCACGTCAACAAGAAATTGGTTTTCAACACTTTGCTACTACCTTTTGCCTAGAGCCCGAACAATTCTAAACTTAGTCACCTCTTTATAGGTTTTTGATTTGGCTTTAATTTTGTTGCAATTTGTTTTATTTCGTTAGTTTAGGTGTGTTGATACACTCCTTTGAAGGGCCAAACCACTCTCAACTTGGTGGCCTCTTCACAAGTTTTTGGCTTTGTTTATTTTGCTTTGTTTTTACAGTTTGTTTATATTTCGTGAATTGGACTTGAATACAATTTCTATGGCAACGTTGTTTACATTTATCGTGATACACTAGTGTGTGTCTAGCCACGCACGTCAGTATACACGTTGTCATTGTCCGAACTTTGGCTGTCCAATGAGAGACGATACCGACAATAATAACAATGGTTATAACAATATTTTCGTACTTAGCGCCCTCCCACGCCACCCTCGTTACACCTCCAGGCTCCAAAGCATAAAAGTACGCAGTTCGTATTGTACTGTACCCATTCGTCCAATTTCATGGCTGGAAGCCTTCCCGTTATCTCGGTATCGATGAATAATCACCCTACGGGATTTAACATGGGTATGAGCAGACTAGCTAGCTAGCAGTTACTCATTTGCAACATTATTGAGGGTCAGATTTTGTATTGAAAGCAGCCTAGCTGGCATTCCTACACGAGTTAATTTTTGTCAGGTGGGTCATTGCTCTCGAATTCAACACTATTTAAGCTTTTGTACCGCATTATTATTTTTCTCCAAGTACCGTACCTGAAATGTGCCCAACTCTGCTTCAAGATATAAGACACTGACGCTATGGCGTCGTGCTACAATGGTATACAACCTCGACAGTTGAATTGATGTGATGTTTGTTGTGATGTTTGTTACCTAACTTGGCGCGACACACTAGTGTGTGTCTAGATTAGGGAAATCTAGACACACGCTAGTGTGTCGCCGCCAAGTAATAGTAGATCATCTCATTGTCGACATCCGATTGTTAATGATAAAAAGGCGGCACACTAGCAGACATGTGTCTGTTAACTGTAAGCAACTGAAAGCATATTTTGGCATGTTGAGGATAAATTCCAATGCGACAGAAATGTTTCAAGTTGTGGAAAATGTAAGGGAAAGGGTCAGAGATTAAGAAAAACTAAACTCTTAGGATGAGTGTCCACCAATCACAGAGAAAAAGATGCGTCAATAACGTTGTTTTTATGTTACTGTCTAGCTAGCTAGCTGTCTAGCTGGCTAGCTAATAAGATTTTCCCCATGTTATATCCCATAGACTTTTTGCCCATGGCTAGCGCAAAATTGAGAAGGCCTGCGTACCTGAGCTTTTGCACATGGATGCATGGTGATCTGAGGATGGTTCTTTGGTTGGTTTGGGGGTTGCAGGCGTCAGGACAAATGCGTGGGAGGGTTTTTAAATTCGCCACCAGCGAATTTAAATTTAGTTTCTTTCCAAGTTGCAACAAAGATTTTAAGCAACAATGGCTTGAGCAATGGTCCTTAGATTTATTTTAAAAGCCTGGATGAACTAAAAACTGAACTGTAACGAAGGACAAAATAAAGAAACATTAAAGTGGCACTACCACCGATTGAAAGCAGACGAATTCTAACAACATCTAGCGCTGTGTAGTACCATCTAGCGTTTGCTTGCACCAAGTGAAGGAATGCATAACGGCATTTCTTTTAACGAAACAAACAAGCCACGACATCCTTAATTATTGAGTGAAAATTTGGTTCATCCTCGTGCACCTGCGAGCAAGCTATAAAGGTAAACAATATCAATGTTGCCAGATGGCGCCACGGTATTTTCGTTCGCATTTCAATCGGTGATAGTGCCACTTTAACGTTGCCGTGCATTGCGTAAGAATAAATGGATGCACGTTAGATGATGGTTACGTAACAATATGAGCATACACGAGCTAATCGGTTTTTTGTTAAAGGGATGGTTCCGCTTCTTCACACACGCGAAATATCGTAACAATATAGACCCGCGAGCCGAACGTGCGGATTGATACCGTGTCGTAATATCCGCCGGCTGGAAGACGCGTGACGTCAAGCGTGAATCCGCGTGCTGACGCCAAGGCTAACTGATGTAGTACAGCTAACGCAGCTTCAATCCCAGTTTGCCTTGGCTCGGGCATTGAAAGCGAAAATGTAAACAAACCAATGCGGTAGAAATCCCCCACGTTGCAAATCCATTCTGCTAATGTTGCAACGCTAATAATATTGCAAAAAAACCATTCCAGTTCCTATGGTGTTTTTCTCGATTGTTTCTGTTGAGATGCTTCCAGCATATTTTTGTGTAAAGTTACTAAGAACATGCTAGGCAGGTTGGTAAACTTTAGTTTTTTGAGGAGCTGCATCAAACTAGTTTGCGTAAAAAAAATTACTGTCACTGTCATCATGAAATCTCTGTTGTGTAATTACCTCATTCTATCCATTTCTGCTCCCGTCCCCAACTAAAGAAATCCTCCGTACTCCCCGCCCACTAATGTGTGGTATAACAACAAAAACTGACACTTTTGGAAATGAGTGAGAGCGGGCGTGTAAGTAAATAAGCCAAGGGGAAGGGTTTTGTGTGTGTGTGTGTGTGTGTGTACAGACCGACCATAAGTTTTATTAGGGAGGCCCAAAAAATAAAAAAAAGTTGGAAATATCTTTCTCCACAAAGCTATCTGTGTTCCATATCGAAATAGATGTGTGCTGGTTAAAATTTGTCAAGATTGAACAATATTTTGAGGTCCCAACCATGTACGCCTATGGTGGCCAACTTTTTCAGTAAAGTGTATATCGAACAATGTTTTGATATCAATATTACTTTACTAGATTCACTCTTTGTTCTGTTATAAACTCTATAACCGATATGAGTAATTGAAGTAATAACTACAAAGGGAATAAATTAACATTTACAATTAACATTAATATTCTGGTATGCTGCGTTAAACTGCCACCCTTTATTTCACGCAATTTAGAATTGCCTTCGTTGGAACAGGGAAAGTTTTACGATGGTTGCTGATAAGCTGCAATAGGCATTGCGTCTGAATCTCGTCTTTCGTCAATGCATTATTGTAGAATTGGATTATTGCGACTCCTCGTTCAGCACAGTAATTTACTGCCATCAGGATCGTCATCTTAGTTCATATTCCTGGAAGGTTGGGTCAGGTGGCCAGAGAGAAGGAGGCTTTGACAAAAATACCTTAACCTCTTCTTGTCCATTTGTGGAAAGGATGTTGAATAGTTTCACTATCTGCTGGTGACATACGAGTGCAGTGGTGTGCAATGATCAAAGTTTTTGTCTGTACTTATTATGGCTACTGGATTCGGGAGTCGGAAGACGTTGGTGACCATTGCTGAATTTGTTTCTTCGGAGACACGATCAACGAAAACGTCGAGTGGTACCAGGTGTTCCGAAAAGTACCACAAATGTTTCAACCGCTACGACCTTGACTGTTTTTACAGTATACTTGTGGAGCAGAGCAAGGAGGTGGTAGTCATTAAACGGTGCTCGTTCTGCAAGTTGAGCTTAATGCCAGTAACACGCGTAGCACAAAAGGACAAAAACTGAAATGGATGTTATCCCAGATATCTCACATTTTGTCAACAGCAATTAATCCCTGAAAAGAAATATCTTCAATGAATAAATGGCTTTTGGCATCCATCTAGCGTTTTGCATTGCACCTGATGCACGGATGCACCATTTGTCATGAAAGGATCCTCCAACATAAATGTTGCTCAGTCGAAGTAGCTCCCGCAGTAGATTGTCGGGCAAGGTAAGGAATAAATCTATACTAGTGGGCCAAAGTCTTGCTCCCCTTAACCCCAAATATAAAATTTAACTTTGTTCCTGTGAGAAATAGACATTTGTTTCCAATTGGGAAAATATGCTCAAGGTCCTGACAACGTGTTCGCTGAAAACAGCTTGCTAATTGAATAAATGGGATGCATTTTATTGCAGCTTCAGTGCAACCCCCACGCCCACATGAGGGCTTCCTTTCACGGTGCATGAAATTGTCCGGTTCACACACCAAATGTCCACCGCACTGAGATTACACAATTGACACGTAGGAACAAGGTCTGTCCCTAAAATGGGGGCCACTGGCATGAGCATGCATTGGGGTGCCCCCCCCCCCCGCCTCCCCCTCAACCCCTAGATATAAAACTTATTTTTGTGCCAGTGAGAAATAGACGTTTGCTTCCAATTGGGGAAGTATGCGCGTGGCCCAGTCAACGTGATCACCGAAAATGGAATACTAGTGAGATAAACAGGATGTGTTGTATTACATCTACAGTATAGCTCCCACGCCCACATAACGGCTTACCTGCAAGGCGTGGAAAATTGTCCGGTGCGGGTTACCTCAGCAAAGGCGACACTGAGAGTACACACCTGACACATAGGACGACGGTTTGTCCCTAAGATTAGGAGTGAGAGGCATGCATGACCTTGCATTGGGGCACCCTGCCCCCTTCAACCCTCTAGTTACCCTGCAATAAACATAACTAACACCGCTGGATTGGGCAGTTGATACGTAACACTTCTCATAAATTAAAGAGTGCAGGCACTATCACCTACACCTGTTCATCAATTGATGGCGATTGATGATGAGGGGCGGAGGGGGGAGAGGGGTGAAAATAGCTTATTTCTCGAGACGTATTACTTGCTTGAACATTTCTAATCAACTATCCATCCCTGGGGTGTTTTGCCTATTTAGTTTAGGAACAAAGATAAACTTTGTACCTAGGGGTTGGGGGGGGGGACATGGTGCTCCAATGCAAGCTCATGCAGAGGCCCCATCTTAGGGACAAAACTTGGTCCTGTATGTCAGATGTGTAATCTCAGTGCCGTAGCACCGTTGATATGCAGCGAACAATTTCGTGCACCGAGCAGCAGGGAAGCCCTCATGTGGGTGTGGGGGCTACATTGATGATGTAATAAAACGCATCCCGTTTATCCAATTCGCATGCCGTTTTCAGCGATCACGTTGGCTGGACCATGCACATATTTCCCTAAGTGGAACCAAACGTCTATTTAAAAAGTTAAATTTTAAATCTGGGGGTTGTGGGGGAGGGGGAGCACTCCTGCACCTTAGGGACAAAACAGAGTCCTGTGAGTCAGGTGCATAATTCCAATGTCGTATGGCTTTTGGTAATATGGAGTTTAAGCGAACCACGCTAAATCCCTTAATTTTGGTACGTGCCGACCTAAATCTTCATCCTCTTCTCATTTCACATTTAAAAAATAAGGGGAAATGTTTGTTTGGTAATGTAAACACGTTTTTTAGCTCTCCAAACACTTTTTTTAACCACGTAACACGGTGGGCACGGACGTGTAAAGCGGCGGTCATGTTCCGGGATTCAGAGTAGCACGAAAAGTTGGCATCACGAAAACGGAAAGTAATATTCTAAACTATGCTTTCTGCGTTTTTTGTTGTTAGTTTTTTAGGCTAGGTTAGGTAGGTTAGGTTAAGTTAGGTAGGTTAGGTTTGTTAGGTTAGGTTACGCAATTTCCGTCTCCTTTCATTGCGATGCAAATCAGGTTTTCTCGTTACTCCGTCTCCTGCGATATGGCCGGCGCTTCAACACGATCGTAACTATCGTTTTACCTGTTTTCAATGGTTTTTTTACACCATAAAACACGTTTCCCCGGTTTTTTAATGTGATTTGGCAAGAGGATGATGATATGCGTCGATTAGTAAAAAAATTGAGTGATTTGGAGTGGTTCGCTTAAAATCCATAATTACCGAGCTTTTGGTAGTGTGCAAGGGACTTTTGACTCACCCCGTTTATACCTCTTCTCCTCCATAAGTAGGAAGGCTAAGATATGAAAAAGATATTGGAAAACAGGAAATTAATCTGGATTTAGTTTAGGCGCCTTTTTGCGGTTATAGATAAAAGTTGTTCCTTCGAAAAAACGAAAAACCTTTGGACCATTGTTGAAACGAATTTTTTGCAATTGATTGTTAGCTTCAGAATGTCAAATTTTCCTGCTGTGAGGATGGTCCATATTTGAACTGAGTGTCATTATCTGAATTGCCCTCATTCAGTAAGGAGGCACGTGCGGTTCACGGGTGGGGAGGGAGGCTGTTGAAGTTGCTTTATGGATATTAAAAATCCAATACCACAGAATACCCATTTAGTAGTTAAATAAAATTACATTAGAAAAGATACGAAAGAGAATAAATACTAAGTACTAAGTTACGTAAAGCAACTATACTGAAAACAGAAAAGGGTATAAAGACTATTTTACATCTGCATTCGTAACTTTGCAAGCGACAAGAATCAACCAGTAGTATATACGTAAAGTCATTAGCTGGTTCTCTCGTTATTTATAGTAAGACACGAGTAGCTCTGGGTCTCAGTTCGTTGCGTAGGCCTAACTTGCATTCAGACTGCACGACATGGTTCGTTCAGGCAAGGGGGTTTTCTGCAGTGGCAAAACACTGGCAGCTTTGGGTATGTGTTAGTGTCTTGCGTAGACTTAACTTTGATTCAAACCTTGGTGCATTCATGTTCTTCAGCTATTTCGCCAAGTGACGGATAGCCTATTCAGAAAGTGAAGTGACAAAAACTAAAGAAAGAATCAGTACAAAGAAGGACGTAAAGAAAAAACGTGAAACAAGAAAACCCATGTAAAGTGTAGTACTAACACAAATTACAAGCGATGTGTTGTTCATGGTGGTCAGCTTGCTTATGCTTTGTAGCTTATCCAGCCCAATTTCTTTAAATTAAAAAAACAATATTGTTCCTCTCCCTCCAGAGATAACATTAGCAGTTGAAAACGTCATTAATTCGCAAATTTACCTTTTTGATGGTGTAATTAGTAGGCTAATATTTTTTTTGTTTGTAATCGTTGTAAATAAGTGTATTATATATTTATTTTGTATTGCTGACTCATACAAGTTGATAACAACTTCGAGTCAAGTGAGCAATAACTTATTATTATTATTATTATTATTATTATTATATGAATATAACAGTACCAAAAATGAAAGTAAATGAATGAAGTAACATCATAGTACATGGAGAAAATTGTAATTTGATGAGATATGGGAAAAAATAAGATAAACTGTCAAATTCATGTAAAAAATTAGAATGTAAACAAAAAACAAAGTACTTGGGAACGTTAACAGATTCACATTGGAATTTTAAATCACATATACTAATGATAATTGATAAATTAAGATATATATTAGCAAAATTATTATATTAATACACACAAGATCTACAGTATAGAAAAATAAAGCGGACTCAGATTAAAGTCACAAAGGTTTCAAATACCAAAATGGAACAATAAATATGGCCAGAGAAACAAAATATATTATATTCCATATATCTTTAATACCATACCAAAATAATTCTTAAATGATAAAAGCATAAGTGAACTAAAGCCCAAATTAAAAGACTGGCTTTTAAACAACAAATAAATTCAACAATTACATTTCAGTTTCTATTAAACACTGTTTCATTATGGAAGTGGTGATCGGGTAGCGAAACTTGTAACTTTGTGTAATGATATATGTTGTAATTAGTTGTCAAATATACGTATATATATATTTTTCTCTGTATTTTGTTGTAAATAAGTGTATTTTATATTTGTTTTTTATTGCTGACTCATACAAGTTAACAACAACTTCGAGTCAAGTGAGCAATAAAATTATATATTTAATATAATAATTAATATATATATATATTATAATATATATATTTATAATATATATATATTATAATATATATATATATTTATATATATATAATTAATATATATAATATTTAATAATTATATATATTGGTATTATTATTAATAATAGTGTTGTGTTGAATGATGTGTTAATTGGAAATGATAATTGAAAGCTCACACAAACTGCTTTTTTATAAAGCTGTTTCGTGCGTACAATGTAACAATTGTATCGTTATAAAGTTATTATTATTATTATCTACATTATTTTTTTTATTATTTTTTTTCTTTTTAAAAAAAGAAAAAAAAAGAAAAAAATCATACGATGTGCGTGCGTGCGTGCGTGCGTGTTTGTACCTCTACTCCTCCGGAACCAAAGCACCTACAAATATGGGAGTAGGACCAAATGAAAGATAATTAACTTTCGCTTTTAATAGGCCTATTTTCATCGCTGTAACTTGATATTATGACCCTCAAATAAGTGAAAGAACCTGAAAAACTAACGTCAAAGTTTTTTTAAACCCTCTTCATGTTTGTTCATGACGTCATACTTTGTTCATGAAAACCTCCTCGAGCAAAGAGAGATGATCTGGAAAAGGGTGCACGAACGACGTATTTTGCAACACACCACATATACATCTTAAAATTGGTTTTATACTAACTGACTTGATGCAGAGAAAAATCAAAACAATTGATTTGGTTTTGAAACGGTGTCAAACATTCGTGTTTCTGTAGCACGGAGGTGTGTGGATTGAATGAGCAAAGCGAGCGATTTGCACGTAAAGTAAACCTTATGAATGTGTGGCTCGCTTTGCTCTATCAATCTTTTATCTCTCACCTACGTAGGAGATTACATCTGACGTTCTGCACATGTTTCTCCAAGTGAGGGATCATCAGAAAGTGAAGTGATAAGACGCCCATGGAAAAATCTGTACTGAGCAGGACGTAAAGAACAATATTCTTAAAATAAGTGAATCAAGAAAACCCATATAAAGTGTATACTAACCCAAATTATAAATGATGTGTGGTTCTTGGTGGTTACATTGATTCAGTCAAGTTTCTGAGGAAATGTTTGCGCTGATTGAGTGAGCGAAGCGAACGAAAATTAGCGTTTGTCATCAGAAACAGGGCTTTTCTGATAAATAGCTTGATTTTTTTGCTTGACTCCTTGCACGTAAAAAAATAATATTGACCTCCCGAGATAACCGTTATGGTATACTACACTCTTATAATTTGCTTGATCGTTTTTTCTGTATTAGGTCTGTCTGTATCATAAGTGTTGCAGCAAGAAAGTCTTCTCGAGCGCAGCGAGACGACGCGGATGAGCGATCGAAGCGAGTGACTCCGCTAGTTATTATTATTATCTACATAATTAAAATCATATGATGTGCGTGCGTGCGTGCGTGCTTGTACCTACCTCTACTCCTCCGGAACCAAAGCACCTACAAAGATGGGAGTAGGACCAAACGAAAAATAATTAAATTTCGCTTTTAATAGGCCTATTTTCATCGCTGTAACTTGATATTATGACCCTCAAATAAGCGAAAGAGCCTGAAAAACTAACGTCAAAGTTCGTTTTTTTTAAACCCTCTTCATGTTTGTTCATGACGTCATAGGTTGTTCTGGAAAAGGATACACGGAGGACTTATTTTGCAACACACCACATATACATCTTAAAATTGTTTTTGTATTAACCAATGAATTGATGAATTGATGCATGGAAAAATCAAAACAATTAGATCGGCTTTAAAACGATGTCAAACATTCGTATTTCTGAAGAAGGGAAGAATGAAGAAATATTGAATGGAAAGATGGAAGGAAGGACAAAAAAAGGAAGGAAGGAAGGATGGATGAAAGGAAGGAACGAATTAAGAATGGATGGAAGGATGGAAAAGAGGAAGAAAGGATGTGAGAATGGAAGGATGAATGGATGGATGTAAGGAAGGATGGAAGAAAGGAAGGGAGGAATGAAGGAATGAAAAAATGATGAATGAAAGGATGGAAGGAAGGAACGAATTAAGGATGGATGGAAGGAAGGACGTATGGA
>JAHWFP010154793.1:15799-30085 GCA_023313725.1 Lithobius niger | reverse complement strand
TTTTTTTTGGTTATATCTGTGTTTAGGTACCACACATAAAACTGCATAGAAATCATACTTTTTTCCCGAAATGAACTTGAATGAAATTATCTTTCCCCCTTTGTTCACCCGCAAACCCGTGGAGAGGGTTCACTCAGTTGGGCATTTCCCAGTGATGCATAATTATAAGCCACTTTAAAGACAACCGTATTGTTTTTCAGAAAAGCATTTTTTAGGGATACAATTTTTATATTTTCGTAATTTTTTTACTTTCATAATTAGAGACTTTCGTAAGTTTCTAATTATGAAAGTACATTACAAGTGATAAAGTAACGGCGTGGTACTAACAGTGTTGGGTTCGCTTGCCTATTTTATGTAACATGTAACTCTCTTCACGAGTGTCAAAGAGTGACATAACACGGATGCGACCTAGGGAGCCATTTTCATCTAGGAACTACAGTGCCGTCTTTAGCAATAAAGTAACTCATCAACTGATATATTCTACTGTACCACAGCCAAATTAATTTTACTGTGTACGCCGTGACTTCAGTGGCTTTTTCTTTGTTTGTCTTGTCACTGCGCCATAAATGGTAAACAAACCCAAGTTGTTTGCTTGTGGACAAATATTTATTTTTACCTTAATAAAACTATTTTGAATTAGCAGAAATAAAACGACTGAAAATAAATTTGGCTGTTATAAAGTTATTGTAATTGAGTAAATATTCATAAATTAATTTAGGGTTAATTTGTCGATGTTTGAAATGTTGGGGTCATCCAAGTTAGTAACATTTAACTAAACACTTACTGTAATCGTAGTCGCTGTGAAAATCCTGTGAAAATCCTGTGCAGATGATGAACAGTGTGAGCCAATGAACCATCTTCATGCCAGTCGTTGTCGTTTGGAACAATCCTCAGTTCATCATTTATCAAACCTTCCTGCAGAACACCAAGCATAATAAGCATACATATACATTGGTAGATAAGACGCAGATAAATGTATTATAATGTCTGCTTTTGTTACTTACTGCCCGTAATTCGTTGTGGTCTGTGATGTACAGTGTTCCTTCACCACCATTTACCGTGTATAACTGCCCTTTGGTTTCCATTCTTTCGGTCTGCGAAATAAATAGCACAGAAATACACGTGGTTTATACATAAAGATTTTTTCAATAGTTCCTCTTAAATATGTTCGAATCCATAATTACAGTCAATAATAAAACGCTCTTATGTTTAATAGCCGAAAAGTCAAAAGCCGAAAAGTTAAAAAAAAACACGATCATAAAATTTCTCCTTCCCATTCACCCCGGATCGATGCTGTACTAAAGCAAAGCAGAGAATACAAGAGGTAGTGCACGTTAAAAAAATATATTTAAGTTGCCACATGCAAGCTGTAACTGATGACTCACTAAACTACAAAAGGATGAAGCCATAGTACAAATAAATTTAAATTTTATTGCAATAAGTTTATTGAAAAACCAAACAAGAAATTGGACGAGATTCAGGACTGAATGCCCAGCCTTACATCTAACTCCTATCATTAAAAAAAAAACCACTCACAAACGAGCGAAGCAAAACGTAAAATATGATACCCTAGGGCTAGACATTAAAAATAAGGTGTGGAGTGATCACAGTAGAAATTTAAGAAATTATGGTCAAGACAATTTTTAATGGATTGAACTGAACGGGCGCTCTTGATTACGGCAGGCAGCTCATTCCTTAACACTCATTGAAAATAAGATTGGTATTTCTTAGTTACACAAGGGGAAGAGATGAATGTGCAAATATAGGTGAGTCTGGTTGGATAGTTGTGAGATATGCAGCGTTAAAAAGTTCAAACAAACACGACGGTTCCTTAAATTTAAACGTCTTATACTCCACCACAAGTGAACGCAAAGCTCTTTGGGTTCCCACAGAAATCTGCCTAAGTTTTTTACTTTATGTTTTCGCTTACACTGTGGTATTTTTTAATATTTCAAGCATTCTGGACCTTCTGCACTTGATTCGATCAGACATGTTTTTGAAGCATGGAAATAATCCATAATCCCATTACCATAATTACCATAATCCAATCAAGGAACAATCAATGCGGACACGTGATTACGTTTAGGTTTAATGCTAAGGACTCACTTTACTGCAGCATCAGCGTGCTCATCCGCAGGTAACCTAACATGCCCGGGATCCAGTAAAAAATAAGTCTTTCTGCTGGTCTATCAAGCCCGAAAGCAGAGGTTGGATTCGCTGTATCAAGGGGTTGAGAGTATCGTACGATGCCAAAGTCGGGGCAACCTATGTTAGAATTGTGGGCACTTTTTCTGGAGTTTTTCATGACGAGTTGAATTGGGTCATTAGGTCACTGGGTCACATCAGGAGCGTCATAAAGGAAAGCCTGTTGGGCTTAACGGAATGTCTATGATAATATTACTGCATGTGCCGTCTCTCGTTCTGGGTCGCAAATCACCACGGCCACATGTGGAACAATTAGCTGTAATTATATTTTGTGGTAACCCACATTTAAAATATGCTGAATAGGTTTTAACACAATAGATATGGGCGAAAAAGTATCTCTCGTTCTAATACAAAATGTGGCACCAGGCATGTAGCACCTCTGCGCTCAATCCTTGAGTATGGAGGGGTGAGCTATAATCCAGGGCTTGCTGTGGTAGAAATCGTGTGTTTCACCTCCTGACTCTACGCGAGTAAACACAAGTGTCGGAAAGTTGACACCTTTTAGCGTTGCTTTGTTAAAACAAGATTCTAGTGATGTTAAATTAACTGGCTTGCATTTGGAAAATGAAACCGACAGTATCTCTCCCATACGACCTTGTGACAACGGATATAAAGCACTAAGTACGGACGTGTACGCATTCATTAGTTAGGGCGCGTAGAGACTAGCTTTTGCATTCTCGCAGCTAGAAGCTAGAAATTATCTGAAATTCCAACATGGCGGCAGTTTTAGATCTTCCAGCTCACCACGAAACGAGTCAATAATGGAGTTTAGAAGCGATTGGTAAAACTGTTTTGTAAGGAGGAATTCTTTGTCGTACTGTCACGAATTATAAGACTGCAAGCATTTGTTCAAACGATATCGGATTTAGTTAATCCAGAAAGCGTTGTTACGATGACAACGACACCTTTACCATCGTGATTAAATTTTAGTTGCGAGAATGCAAAGGCGAGTCGTTGCGTAAACGCACCCTTACTGGTCACATTTCTTGATTAAGTCAGTGGGTCATTGCGTTATCTACTAAATTAACGCAGTGAACCAGAGGCCAAGTGTGTCCCAGTGTAACGTGATATACCAGTGTGTTCCAGTGTAACACAATGAACCAGTGTGTCCTATGACCCAATGTGACACATTGACAAAGTGACCCAGTGTCATCCAGTTTGACCAGTTGTATTCTTGGAAATCTCTTTTTGTCCAATTTTATTTTTCGAACACTTGTCTCGTTTTACCCAGTTGTAATTGATCGGTGCAGTATCCAGGTTAGCAGTTGGGTCTGACTCTCGGACTGGCCACCAATGGATCAGAATTGCCGATAGGTTCTGGTTTGACAGTCTAAAGATGAGTCATGTACGGTCAAAGTGGGTCCGAATGGGTCAGATTGAATCACGATTGGTCATTGGGTCAGACCGGGTCAGTGGATCAGACTGGATTAGCGGTCTCTTGGTCCACTGGGATCTGCTGGATCAATTAGGTCCACTGCATCCATTTGGGAACGTTAAGCGAATTGCATACGAAAAAATGTGACATCTAACTATGGTGAACTGAACTGTTGGGTGAATTTTTTTAGTTTAGTTTAGTTTGTAGTCATTTCAGAATTTTTTGTTCTGTCTGAAACAGTAACAGCCGGTAGTTGTACAGTGAATTAAATAAATTCCTTTTTTCTGTAATTTCGTAGGTAATATTGAGGTTTCCAAGGGGGGGGGGGGGGGGCGGATTTTAGGATTTGTTAACTGTGCTAGTAACTAGTGTAGTCTTTTGCTTAAAGAGTATTTAGCTGAGCGGCTGTGGCAACTTTTGTATATGGAGCTCTGGTTAAATTCGTTGGTGAAGGTGGCACGTTTATAGTTGGATTATCCATTCATAACTAATTTTCATTACCAGTGAACGCATCAGCCGTTGCAGGGTGAAATTTGTCAATTAGCAACAAGTAAGTTGTAGTACCAATTAGAAAGCTTTATATTACCAATGAAATTTCAGAAAAATTTAATTTCAGAATATGATGTGCAAATACCGCCTGCAGCACAACCTATACGGGCCAGACATAAGAAAATTTGTTTAACAGCTCACTAAAAACTGAAACCATCTCACTTGACCACTTCTGAGAAGCTGGCCACAACTCTGATGTTAAAAAAACTCAAATTTTGTTTCAAAATTTGAGTTTTGAACATTTAAAAGCTAAACATTTATGCATGTAGGTTATCATTTGGTATCCTTTAAAGGTACCGTTCCCTGGCTTCACTCAGACCTTCCTACGTGACGTCATTCTGTTTTGGTTTTGATATCGATCACTTCTTCGAATGACGTGTGATGATGGCTTTGTATTTCGTATTACGTTGCCTTCCATTAGGACTTGCAACTTGCGTGTTATTATCTTATCTGACGTAATATTTTCTAGCTCCTAACCTTGTTTATTAGTGTTTTGACTTGTTTTGACCACACTTTGCTGAATTTAACCTTTGCTTGAGAACGATGTAACCTGTCTGTGAAAACGTTGCATTGTTGTTTGGCGGATTATTTGGCTTCTAATATTATTAACTAAACAAAACATGGCTTCGCCGTTTAGAAAAAAAAAGCATTAGAGCTCGTATCCCCATACTCACAGCCGTGAAGGTACATGAATAAAAACGGATTCGAGTTCACTCGAACGCAACGAACTATAATTTGAACTTCAATTCCAGGGAATAATGACTGTTTTCACGTAATTGTTATGTCAATAAGTGAACACAGTTTGTGTTTGAAATGTTTAATGTTTGTGTGCTTGTATATGTGTGTGTGTGCTTAATTTGTGTATCATACAGGTTTTTTTTTAATATTTGTCTGTGTTTGTTGTTTTATATTTTAAGTGTGTTTCGTGTGAGTGGCTATGTTTGTATTTTGCGTGCATTTATAATTTCTGAAACAAGCTGCTAGTGAGGCAGTTTTTTTTGCTTGTGTTTGATGGTTTCTGTTTTAGTTCTAGTTCATGTAAGTACTTACGTGTTCATTTTGTGTGGGTATTTTTTTGAAATATCCAACCGTTTTGTTTGATTGATTAGTGATGTACATGTTTGTTTACGTGTGCATGGAGGCTGGCATGTCACAATCCTTGTTCCCTGGAATTGGAGTTCAATTATAGTTCGTTGCGCTCGAGTGAACTCTAATCCGTTTTTATTCGTGTACCATCACGGCTGTGAATATGGGGATACAAGCTCTAATGTTTTTTTTTCTAAACAGCTGAGCCGTTTTTTGTTCAGTTAATTTGTTGGCTTCTTTCGCATCCTTTTTATTGAAAGTGGTACGATTTGGTCGGTTTTATGCAGTGGGTATGTATGTCCACTGCCCACCCAATTTTTTTTGCGAAAAAAACGGAACATTAGAAATGCGTATTTCCGTTCAGGTTCTGCCCAAGATTTGGTCTAAGTTCATTATTTGATGGCAACACATTAGCATGTGTCTAGATTTAGCGTGTATCAGCTCGATGGGTAGTGGATTCTGTATTGTTGCAGGCAGATGCAGTACATGCAAATAATCACAGAAACAATTCAACTGGCTTCCCGAAGCCCGCAATGAAGAAAATAAGTTATTCAGTCATGTCAGCCGCCAGGCCTCAAAATTAAAGACTTCACTCCCTATGTTTTAAACCTGAAAGATATAAGCGAAAATCAAGACCATTTCATTTTGGTTCTCGGCAACGAGTTAAAACGGTAATAAAGAAGATACCACGACAATGCTACTTTCCCCGCGCCCGAGCATCGTTGCATTTTGTTCGAGTGAGCTATAATCCGATCTTCTGTGCCTCGCGTATTGTTGCACCATTGTTACATGTTGTAGCATTGTAACATTTTGATATTGTTAGCCGCTCCTCCGCCTCCGGTCCAGTTTTTGAAAATTCTCGTGCACAAACGAACTCTAATAAGCATTGCCTGCTGGCCGTGCTAATTACGCGTAACTAATTCATCAGATGTTGCCTACAGATGCCTTTGATTTTGAGATATCAATATGCAGACTAGAATCATTTTTGACTGTTGTACACTAGACACTCAATTGTTTTGGAATAATAGAGTATGGGTTCGTGAAAGATGCATGTAACTAATACTTAGTAACAAGGAGACAATTAAACTCTGTCATACCCATGTTCAATACGTAGTAGCTCTTCGGAGAAAAAACACAACCCTTCTACTAAACTAGTTTGTTGTATATTGCACGTTGTATTCACTATTCTTTACTAGCCAGGTACATTAACGTGTTTTTTTTAAAGGTTGAGTTCAGTGTTGTCGAGCTGTTTTTTGTTGTGGAAAAAAATACATGTTCATCCCGATTATACATGAAGAACACAGGCATGTTACTTTCCGCCAATAGAAAACCACATAAAACTCGGGTGTCCCATACATAAAACTAGTTTTCGTTTTTTCGCTTATGCTGTAACCAAACAATTTTTATGGAAAATCGTGTTACTTACCGGCTCTTCTGCAACTCTTTTAAATTCCGTGTCTCCATTTTCATTCTGGTTAACTTGAACGACCTCAAACCCAGGAGTAAAAATTTCAGTTGACCTTAGTTGGAGTACGTGTTCTTTTCCTAATGCGGACAAATGCAAGGTTCGAATTCCATCAAGACTACGTCGTGTTAGCGAACGAATATGCACTCAATCGCTGGGGAGAACTGAATATTTACATCGTTAGGTCATATTACTGAGAAGGAGTTAGTTAGTGGTAAGATTACCCGAATCGCCTAATTGTAATACATTGTGCTAAATTGTTCGTAGTTTGTACAGGAGTCATTTTAAAACTACATATTATAGTTACAATAGTTACTATTATATCAGTCCCTAAATCAGCTAATCATAAATGCATAAAAGAACTAAAAACATCGATGCTTTAAAATCAGTGAGTATAATGAAAAAAAAAAGCATAATGAGTCAATAAAAGTGATAAAAAATGCCAAGATGTGTTAAAAAAACCACTAAAGTCAGCGTGACTTAACAGCACCTTTTCAGCCATGGTAGCAAATGATTTATCCAGAACTTTGACAGTTTGCTTGAAACGGTGACGTTTAGCTCTAAAACGTCGCATTATAGTGTCCTTTACTTTCGATCCACACACTGGTTTTTTATTTTTAGTATAAATTTAAAATGGTGAATTAGGCCAAAAATGGTTATGCCTCTTAGTATCTTACCCAAGTAACCGAAGACATGAGGCATGAGCATCTTTAAAATTACTCAAAATTTAAAACTGAATGAACCCCTAATACCGTATTTCCTCCCTTACATCCTTGATTTCCCACCTTACACCCCAATGGCGGATCCAGAACTAAGACTAGGAGGGGGCCACAGGATGACGTTTATACGTTTCTGTGCATTTTTTCGTAATATAACTGCGTTTTTTCAAAGATTTCGGCGTTTTTTCCGTGTTTATTTGCCTTGAAAGGGGCCGCAACCTCCTCGGCTCCTCCCTTGGATCTGCCCTTGTTACATCCTTGATTTCCCACACACGTTGCGTAACCAATTTCGGTCGCATCATCTGCATTTTAGAAATAATTTTAGTAATTTTTACTTGTCGTTTCATCGTCTAGAAAGAAAATATTTTGCCTCATTAGGGCTCAGCTTCAGAGTTTCAACTTCATCTCAGGATCGAAAATAAATTTGATCAAGGCCTGTTCAGTCGGATGTTAAGACTTGTTATTGGTTAAGCATCACGATTCTTTTATCATAGACACATCCCACAAGGCATTACTAAAATATATTTCCAAGTCTAAAATGCTAAACAACTTGAAAACTATCAATTAAGTGAGAGAGCTGATCTGGTCAGTGACAGTATGTGCCAAGCATGGTACTGCGGAGGATACCAGCTTACTTCAGTGGCTATGGCATATATTACGGCTTATTATGAACATTATGTTAGACTCTGCAGTGATAAAAGATTTATTCCTCCCCGTATTAGCTGTCGCTGTCTTTCTCATTCTAATGGTCTAGTATCAAAATTGAGCTGTTGAAAACTACGATCTTTAGTTTGCTTCATAGGACATACGGCTCCAAGAAATTTGTACTAATATTTTAAAAAGTTAGCTCTTGCTTCCCCGACCAGTTTTTAATTATTGATGACTTAGATAATGAAGGCTTATGCGCTACGCTTAACAAATTTGATGAAGATACACTTCCCACTCTATGTTCTTAAAATTAACAATTATACGTTCAAGAAGTGAAATTTTACAACAATGTGAGAGTGAGTTTATCAGCTAATATTTTTATATTGAATAATAATAATAATAGCCGTATTCAGTTGTACAATGATAATGTACAAGAGGCACGAAGTCTTATGATTTGTATGTGCAAGCATTTATGCAGTTTCAATTATATAATATAAACAATTTACAATTAACTAATCCTTAAATAAATTAACTAATCCAGTCTACCAAATATAAATTTTTAATTATGTTAGTAACATTATATAGCAATATTTTATTGGAGATAAATCAGTAATAAGATTACTGATCAATAATAATCAACTATGACTACTATGACTATAACTATGACTATGACTATCAACTATGACTATGATTATCAACTATGACTATAACTATGACTATGACTATTATTAATTGACTATGGTTCTTTATTATAATTATAGTTATAGTTCACATTGTATAATATGCACGAAATTCTAAATTAACTTGTGTGCATGGTTAGCCCAATATATTAGCAAGTATGCACGTAATTAAAAATATGAACAATCAAACAAAGAGTATTATTATACATAAATAAGGTAATTTTATGTACGTAGTAAATATCTCATTTTTAATGAATATTTTAATACCCGTTTATTTTATTAGAACCAATTTTTAGTATCTTATGCATCGTATATATGTTTTTTATTGTCCCTAATTCTTCTGGTATAGTGTTAAATTTGTGTTGGATTAAAAAATCTAGATTCTTCTTTCCATAGCAGTTTAGCATGCTGACTCAATTAGCCGTTCGTTGTTATTTCGAATTAGCCCGGCAATAGGGTATTTAAATTCAGCATTAAAGAAATTTTTCATTAAAATCTTAAGATCGAATTTTTGTTTAAAGGTAAGGGCTATTTGCTCCTTTTATAGTGTTTTAGTGTTTTTGTTTTGGTTTCCATTATTGAATAACACTTTAATAGATTTCTTGAGAATACTCTGTAAACAATAAATTAAGACTGGAGTGGTAGATCCACAGATGTTGCATGCGTAGTAACACACAGAGATCATTAGACATTCCAACAGCTGTCTTTTATTTTTATTATCAAACATGCGAAGTATTTGATAATAAAGTGGAAGAACCTTCATAAGTCTGATAATAAGGTGATCAATACGCAGGTAAAATTTCCGATTATTATCAATCTCAAGTTCTAGATATCTCGCATTTTTCACCTTATCCAGACTTTTACAGTAACACCCCACATGATCTAACAACTTGTCATGTGCAATAAATTTTAATTCTGGGTTACATTATAATGTGATGTTTTTATGTGCTTAAAACATTTCTTTTGGGCACTAATGTAAAGGCCATTATCGCTTTAATCATTTGTGTCTTGTTATTATGTATCAACAACATTAAGCACATAGAGTAAATTGCTTTTCCATGATTCAACTTGGATATCGTTAATGTAAATTAGAAAAAAATTAATCTTTCACAATTTTCACATAGCTTTGTCGATTTGTTAAGTAACTTTTAAAAATGTTCAACATTTTCCACGAATACCATGTTTGTAAATTGTTCAATGATATTTTTGTCCAACGGTCAAATGCTTTTTTGTAAGTCGATCATGACAGCATTAAAAATGTTTACAGTCGTTTTAGGCACGAGTAACAATAATTTTTATTGATGTTGTTAAGGGCATGTAAACATCCGGCCATACTGGAATTTATTTATATTACAGAATTTGTTTATAATTTTTTTAATCCTTGGTGCAAAATATTTTTCAATTATATTAATTAACACGGGGAGCTAACTGGTCAACAGTTGTTGGAATTTTTTCTGTCGCCCTTTTTGCAAATTGGTCTAAGTACCTGTTTTTTTTAAATTATCAGGGCAGTTGCCTGTTTCGGTAATTCTGTTTATTAATTTTACCATGAATTTAGTCATGTTGCTAATAATTTTTAAAAAGTAGTCTAACTGAAATGCTATTTATCCAGTTGATTTTTTTTATTTTCAAATGTTTAAGTATGTCATAAATTAATCTCAATTGCTCTAACATTCAGAGCTACAGCTACAATTTAGGGGGCCCAGGGCAGAACCATTCACCGGGTCTTGCTTCTAGAAGAGCTTGATGACCTTGTTTTTTTAGGCTTTATTTGCATTTTAAACCGGGGCCCCATTCAAGATAAATTTGACGACATACTTGTTATGCTATTGCCCATTTCTTAGCATTTTTCAGTATTTTCACGTGCTGTGTCTGTTGTGTTCGGGGTGCTCGGATTATTTAGGGGCCCGGAGTGTCGGACTTGTATGTGGGTCCCTGTGCCTGTCCCCCCCCCCCCAATTATAGGCCTGGTAATATTCAACACACACATTGATTTTTCCGGATCATTCTAAATCTGCACTGTGACTGAGGTTGGCACTAATGACCTAGCCGTCGACGTGCCATTAAGCCTCAATCCTCCCAGATCTTTCTGTTTTCATCATACTAATATGTATCTGTTTCTTTCACTTGAATTTGTATACTACAGTTTTTAAATTCGGAACTTGTTCTGGAAATTTTTTTCATATATTTCACAATTTTTTTCAAGTGTCTTCAAAATTAATCTTTGGTTGTGTGTCAATATCGTCGATTTGTTTTTTTACCTGTTAACAAACTTATTGTGTTCCAAATTTTATTACTATCGTTAAGATTTGTTTTAAATAAAATATTCCTTGAAAAATTCATATTTAGCTTTATCTACATTTTTTACTCAATGTTTTAGTTTATTATTCATCAATCATTTCCAAAAGGGGCGTATTATGTTTTGTGATTCGTGTCCACGTTTCAGTTTTTTTGTTTATTAGCAAAAGTACTTGTTTATTCATTCATTTAGTTCCTGCCCTATTTTTTTAATCATTTACAATTTTCAGAGTGTTATTACTCTAGTATATTTCCATTATTTTCTTTTCATTTTTGTTGTACATTTCATTTGCGTCCTTCATGTCGTACAGCATACCCTAGTTTACATTGTTTAAATGTTTAATGATGTTTTTATTCAAGTAAAGACTGTATTTGTTACCGACTAACCTTAATTTGTCGACAATTTTTGTTTAATAATCGTAAAATAGTGGTCGGCTAACTTTTGTTTAACAACTCATCCTACAGAGAATTTTTTATTTTATTTTGTGCTAACGAAGTCAAGACAAGATTCTGTTAATTTGTTTAATCCTAATTCTTTTCGTGTTCCACTTTCAATTAATTGACAGTAGCCTTAAAATGCAGCTAATTTTTCGACATCGGATTTTTCAGATTTGTCCGTTGTATTTTCGGATATTGAAATTCAAGTAAACCATAATAATAATAATTGTGCTGTCCTATAATTTTTTTAGTTGGAAAATCCTTTAACGACTTGATAAAAAGTTTCTACTTACGTTTGGTTTCCGGTTTGTTGAAATTAAAAAAAAAACACGGTTTGATGTCCCACAATTGAGATCAACGTTAAATTTTACTTCGACTGCAGCATTAACTTCCATTTTGTATGCTTTGACGTTAACATAAGTGAAACTATTTTTTCTTAAATATTAAAAAGCCTCCTCCTTTCGCTTAGGATCTGCATATATATACACCTTATCAGAATTTTCCAAGTAGTAAAGAGCCTATTTATAATTTTTTTTTAAATCTATTTCGGTTAAAGCTGTAATGTCCGATTCATACCTTTTTTTTTCACTCCACAAGGAATATATTCAAGTTGAACTTACAACGACGCACATTTACATTAATACAGTTAAAGTAAATCTAGTTTTCAGTGCCTAGTGCATCCGTGTTACATTTTTAAAGAAATTGTAAATTCAAGTTATTGTAGCTTTAATAATAATATTATAATAATAAATTCATCAACTGAAGGGGAACATTAGGCCAAAATGGTTCATAATAAAATCGACAAACTTCCAGAGCATACTAAGGAGGTGAAGACAAGTCAAAAAGCCCTATACAACACCTATCAAATAATGCTTACAGTTACAGAGATATCGCCCTATCAGACTCCGATTATTTTACGATCAAGTGTCTAAATCTTGGCTTAATTAAAGTCATTGTCTAAATGCCTGCAAGGCGCACACTTTATTTTTACCTCATTCACCATCTTACGCATTTAACGCCAAATTCATTAGCTCCACAAACTCAGGTGCAGCATGATGAACAAACCTGTGGCAAAACTTTCGTGATCTAATCGAATTACGTCCGAAACTGCAACTACATCTAACACTTGCCGAGAGAGTTGTTAAATCAGTAAAAAAAACTAAAGATTTATTTAAAGGATAGCATAGTTTAACAACTTCTACGCGCAATAAATGTCGCTCAAGGCTATAAAAAAAAAAACACTGGATTTTATAATATTTGATATATTTGATAATATATATAATTTACTACGCGGGTGTGCTTTTTCACCTTTTTTGTTATTATTTTTTCGGCAGGGAGGGGTTGGTGGAATGTTGGCTATGGATGTGGGCTCCAGCTTTTATAAATATGGTTTTGTTTTAAATTGTACGCAAAGATTGTATGCAGAGGTTGAGGACTGGTTTGACGGATCTGGTCTCTGACTTACAGGCGACTAACAAACGGTTTTTCTTTCTTTTTTTTGAATAACTCGACGCACTGGCACCATAGGCACATCCAGGAAAAAAATGTCGCAAAAGGCCAAACAATGTCAGATAGGGGGTTAGCTCACCCAGTGATGGGAACCAGGAAGCTGAAGTATTTTATGGTACATCACTGCCGTATCCGGCTTCTAGAGGATACTTTTTCGCATATTCTGGAGGAACTTATTTAGCATTATGACACATTTTGTGATTTCTGTGGGGGTGTTTCCATGCGCTCCTCTTCCCTACTCACTGCCAGGGGCGTCTATCTCCCCTCTCCTTTCATGTTTTTTTTCCCAGTTAAAAATGTAATGAAAGAACCCTCTCCCTCCCATCCCAACCTTCCTTGATCATCAGTCAGAACAAGCCATTTACATTTACATTCTCCCCTTATGGCTTTCAACTAGTTAACTAAGGCTATACTTTAAAAAGTCGGGAACAATGAAATTACTTGAGCTGCCCAGTCTCAGGAAAATAAAAAAGGTTTTCTTAAGGAATAATAAAAAAGGAACTTCTGCTGCCTTCTTTTGCTTTCTTAATTTAAAATAGTATCATTTCAAGCGTAATTTTCATTACGGTAATGTTAAGAGCTGCTGGGCAATGAGAGGCTGTGAAAGGAAGCCAGGTCTGCTTCCTGCAGAACATGTCATTATGCTAAGATCTGGCGAACTGCTACTGTCTTGGCAAGATTAGACGATATTGCAGTTTTGAACGTAACTCGATTATCGTGAAGTTTTCCCACAGGTTGGAGCACCTTGCTGCACCCGAGTTCGTGGAGTTACTGAATTTAGCCTTAGTGCATGAGGCCACATTATGCCGTGCGCCTTGGAGGCATTCGGAGACAGGCCACCACTAAGCCATGACTTAAATACTCGATCGTAAAATAATTGGGGTCTCATATGAAGAAGAACGTGGATCGGCTGAAGGAATGAAGCATATTTTGTAGTTCGAACATATTTATTGAGTAGCTTTTAGAGGCCCGGACTTAGCAAAGATTGCTACCCAAGTTTCACCTCCGTATCCAAGATTCAGAGCAGTACAACAACGTTCTGGTCATCAACAATAGACGTCCTACGCACATCACTGAACTACAATAAGACAACAATATCCGGTATCCAACAATACACTACAACAAATACGGTGATATCTCGGTAAGCAAATATTTTTGGATAGGTGTTGTATAAGACTTTTTTATTTGTCCGTACCTTCTTAGTGTGCCTTGGAGGTTAGTCGGTTTTATTCTGAAACACCTGGTAGAAAAAATTATCTAGTTGAATAAAACTATCATCCAATAACCAAATTAGTAATAATAATAATAGATTTC
>JAHWFP010154792.1:0-15776 GCA_023313725.1 Lithobius niger | reverse complement strand
TACTTGTCTATCCTATGTAAAGGTAATTTACAGTATAAATGGAATTTACCAGCACTGGAGCAAAATTCTAGGAATTCAGTTGCCGTTAGAGGGGCATAATATAGCGAACTGAATTCCTACAATTTTGCTCCAGTGCTGGTAAATTCCATTTAGACTGTAAATTACCTTTACATAGGGTAGACAAGTCGTCATCTGTAATTCGTCTTTTCATATTTCAGGTCTTATGGTTAACAAAGTAAACCATCCCTAAAAAAGCGAGAGGTTCTGTCTGGATTCCATCCCCTAGTTCGCCCGGTGATCGGACAGAATCTCACTGGACAAAAGCTCCCCACTTATAATCTCACTGGACAAAAGCTCCCCACTCATAATCTCACTGGACAAAAGCTCCCCAGTCATAATCTCACTGGACAAAGCTCCCCACTCATTATCACACGGGTCAAAAACTGACTGGACAAAAATTCACGTATTATTTATTTACTTATTTATTACGTACTCTAGGATGGTCGGATTGTGATGTTCCCAACTGTAAGTCAGCTTATCGATCTACTAGCCGATTCAATTTCGACTGTACTTATGTAAATGGACCACTGAGTTTTATTAGATCCGCTTCACAGTCGACATGTCTCCGGAGATGGTTCACTCCTGTCCCTCCCGTTTAATGGAATACTCACGGCACAAAAGTAAGTGGGGAATATCGTGCAAATGACATTTGTGAGAGTTGGAATAATGGATTTGCAGCGCTTACAGGGTAGAAGCATCCTTCAGCATGGCATGCCTTAAATGGATTAATAAAATATCGAGCTATGGTAAAGGAACAATTAGGGCGCATTTGCGAAACGACTCGCTTTCGCCTTCTCGCAGATAGAAGCTAGAAATTTTCTGAAATTGGTTCGCAACGAAAACAGTCAATATGTCAGTTCGGAAGCGATTGGGAAAATAGTTTCGTCGGGAGGAATTCTTTATCTTACTGTCACGGATTATAAGACTGCAAGCATTTACTCAAATTATGTCGGATTAAGCTAATCCAGGTAGCGTTGTTACCATGGCAACGACATAGTTGCCATCGCGACTGAATTCTAGCGGCGAGAATGCAAAGGCGAGTCGTCGCATAAACGCACCCTTAGTCCAATACGAGGTGAGAATCCCTCCTAAAACACGCACAAACTGGTGGGCTAATTCAGGTCGGAGAAACATTGAAAGATTTCTGAAATTGTAAGGTATTTAAGAATAATGAATATTTAAAAGATTTGTTTAAATGAGCATTTGTTTCTGCGAGTTTCTGGATAAGTGAGCTTTTGTCGTCTGGTGAGCTTTTGTGAATGTCAATTGCGCACACATTAAGTTCAGCTGCTGAAACGGAACCAAACAAATAATAATTCGTTGGCATTTTGAGTCAGCTGAAGCTACTTGTGTTGCTGAAGTGACATAATTTTGGCTATAGCTCAGCATTTTTTAAATTAAAGAACAGGAAATGTAGGAGGAGGACATCTGAAGGTAAGTATGAAAACCACGCCAAATCCCTATTTTTATTTTATTTAATTAATATTGTTTTTTTTTATGAAAGGCAGATTACTAGTACTGCATCGTCGAAACGATTTTCCAAGTTAAAACAAAAGTGGCTTCTTTTATTTGAACTAATATTTCTTTTTCTTATTATATTCGTGACATTTTTGCTGACGCTCATGAATTTTAACGTAAGTTAATAGTGTGTGCTATTTTTGGTTTCAAAGTTCTGAAAATCGCTAGAACTGATTTATAGGAAAATAGACGTGATTGGCTGATTGCCAAAAGTGATTCCTAGCTTTAACCATATGCTGTTGGTGCACACTTCAGAAATAATAATTTTAGGAAGACTGAAAAATATAATCTCCGATTTGCTGTTGTTTCCTCTGTCGATATCGTTCTTTGATATTATCTTCCTTGCACTGACCCACTCGGAGATGCAAAACTCGATGCCCGTAAACCAGAAGACAGAAAAATTTGAGAGTTCGTGGCACAGAACAAATTGGGACCTACGAGCCATTAAACGAACACGAAGACATCTATGCAATTAACAAAAAGTAATAAAATCTGTTAACTCTCATTACCATCTTAAACGTTGAGTTAAGCTAGGGTCGCAAGATTGGGAATGGCGTTATGTTCACTTCGAACTCTTCTGTAACCCGACATTGATCAACATTGGTCCCCGGTCAGGTTTCAAGGAACGAAGATGTCGCTGATTGATATCTTATGCACTGTTGTTATACAGCTAAAGTGTGCGCGGCCCATCTTGAGTTCGCCGCTTAACGAACACAGATAATCGATTGTACGTTTTTGGCAGCAGAGTGCCTTGTTGATATCCAAGATGGTTACAAAAATAATGGCGGCCGTCGATTAAAGCCGCTCCCTCCAGGAAGACGTAGTTACTCGTAAAATACTTCCAGGATTCAAGATACGTCGCGCGCACAAAAAGGTGCTGTTTCTGTCAGATTCGAACATCTTTTAGAGTAAATAAAATAAGATGTTGGAGTTTTAATAGACGTCATCGAACGCGGTGTCACCAGTGCCGCAAGTAAAGGTGGTGCAAAGGGTAGAAGACACCCGCGCCCAAGAAGCAGGGAGCCCAAAATTCACGAGTCAAGGGCCCACAATTTATCAGTCGAGGGCCCAAAGCAGTTACAATTTTACTACATTTTGGTCTTGGTTATGAGTCAGTTTGTCCCTAAAGTTGTCTACATGTTGCGGAGGGGCCCATCATGTTGTCCTTGCGCCCAACTCCGTGGAAAAAGCAAGTTGCGGCACTCGATGTCACGTTACAACATTTTGCGAAAGCAGTTAATTATCTGTAAAATGCCTGCCAAGGTATCGATCTTTACGATTACACATTTTTAAAATGGTGATAACATCTTTAAAAAGGATGCGAAGTTTTAATATTCCAAAGTATTTTACTGTAAGGTGGCGTTATAGTCTTACTGTAAGATGTCAAAAGCGTCTTAAAACGGATGCAATCGTAACACCACAGTTTAAGATGTTTACAGGGTTCCCATCAACCTGGAAAACCTGGAACACTGAGTGAATTTCAACTACGTTTGAAACTCAGGGAGAACTCAGGGAATGCTCAGATTTTCCACGAAACACCTGGAAAACTCAGAGAAAAAATTAATATTTTAAATAATAAATTTCCCATCTAAAAGCTTCAGCCTTTTTAACACAAAACTGGTAAAATGTGTGAAAAAAAAATTCCTTCCTAAAATTACGGTAAATAGCCTGGAAAAAATGACTTCATCTACTCTGGAAGAGCTGGAAAACTCAGGGAAATTGATTTCAGTATTTTGGTGGGAACCCTGGTTTAGTTTTTGCACTGAGTGTAGTGCACTTTTTGTAGCAACCAAGAACTTGCATCATATTAAAATTTACTAATCACTAAGGAAGAATATTATTAATTTATTATTGTCAGTCCTAAGCCGAGCTAAAAAAAAGTTATAACGTTATTTTATTTCACTTACTGTTTACTTACGCAATGTATAGAGTTATTTCAAATCGTGTAAAGAGCGTACAATTGATGCGATTAAACTTCATACCAAGTTTGTCCTCTATAATTAACACACCTTCGTACATAGGTGGCAGTTTATAAATTAACCTCAAAAGACGGCTGAGTACTGATTTCTGCGTCGCTCCTCAGTCTGTTAGATTAAAACGGCCCGTATTAATGTCCCTATTAGGCGCAGAGAAAGTAGCCATACGTAGAAAACGAGTTTGCGTGCACTACACAAGCCTTGAGGCAAGCCCTCAGGCTGAGTGCGTGCTTGTGCTCTTTATCGTGCACAAAATTGTCTTCATTACTACGTTTTAATGTCATTTTCTGATACCCAGGACGACATCGGAGGCGGGGTGGGGGAAACGGCCTGACTGGGGGGAAGGGAAGTGCCTCACTCGGTCGGTAAAATCAGAAACAAGTGGTGCACGGTTGCCGTTGTACTGCCAGAAGATGCAGTCAGCAAAGCATGGAAGCATCCTATATCGCCCTCCCTGGGAAGACGAGAAGATTGGAATCAAGGCTCTTCCATCTGCCATCATCACCCCCCGCGTGTGCTACCAGGGCGGTGCTAAGAAAGAACAAAATGAGGTAGAAGAGGCAAGATCGTATTCAGCTGATTGAGAGTCTCGGGGAAACGTGCTGTGATTCAAATTAACACCATATTGCCCGCGGCTAGTGTCTTCCTTTCTTTCTGAAAAGATACCCACCGGTGGATGGTCGGTCCAGAAAAGCGAAAGCGAATACGATGCCTTGCCGTTCGCGTAAAAGAAAGGGACAGAAACGAAAGCGTCGTTTGTTCTTTTTCGTCTTTGACGTCAGGCAAGCCAAAGCGCCATTGCGTGCACAGGAGGGGAGCCGATTGATAAAATGAGTTTCCAAACTTTTCACAACTTTTGGTAAGAACCGTTCCCCCCCCCCTTTCCTCCACCTCCCCTACCTCAATGATGCGGAAACAAAGTTGAAACCAAAATCCATTGCTTGATTTTTTTTTAAAGTTATGATGTCTTGTAACACGCTATTTACGAATAGCAGGGCGCAACTTGTGTGAACGCACACGGTGCACCTTGCAGTTACATAAGCTGCTTGGCATCCTGTCAACTTCCGTCTACACCGGAATTTGGCCGAACGCCAACAGCTGGGAATGAGGGTACTCTATTGTTCAAACCAGTTAGAGCCGGCTCCAACCTGTTAGCGGTTACGCAGGCGACTTCTATTGTTCCTGTCCGCGTATAAAATACGAGGGCCTGGACCATGGGAAGGGACTTGGTGTGGGGCAGACGACTCGAAAGGTTGTCTCCCTGGACTCAGCTCAGGATAAGACCAAGCCCCTAAACTTGTGTTTAATGCCTAATATGTGTTCTCAGTGTATAGTCCCCTAGCTATGCAGTAAGGAGTAAATTGGGTTTGAGATCATTCTTGGATTCAATCGTCTACTCCCTTAGTACGTCACAGTCTATCTGTTGGTTATTGATTTTTTTTTTAATATTATTATTTACTATCGAATGACTTGAATTTTGGGAACACCATGGTGACTTAAAGAAATGCGTTTTAAAAACTATCTCCGGAAAAAGGACTGCAATGGGGATAAGGAATGGCAGTACGTACATGTATGATAAAAAAAAAATTAAGGGGACGGATGGTCATGGAACACCGTGGGTATGGCATGCCGAATTGCCTAAACCGGGGAAGATGGTGAGCAAGGGGGTTGCAACTAGATGGGAACCATAACCCTACTTTTACACCAGTGGCAAAAATGGCGTATGCCCGAAGATACAGATTGGTTGCGGGGATGGAGTCTTTCTTGCCCGTCGAGAGCCAGGTCATTAACGCCGACCTCAGTCATAGTGCAGTGGTCCAGGTGCCACTGTGCCACACATCACAGAGATGTTAAAGAAACCACAAATTTAGATCTTTAAATGTGTGCCTTCTGCAAAAAAAAAAATGAAAAACCCTGCACAAGACGACAGACTCATCGCTCAATTGACGCGCTAAGTCTCACGGAAGATGGAAAAAGTGATGAGCCCAATCAAGAAGGTGACATTCCACAAGCACATTAGAGACCATTAAGTAGCTGGTGACACCAATGACATTTAGGAGAGATATCCCACTCTCCCCGTCAAAATGAAACTATCTGTTTGGTTAGCGTGACCAACACGCAAACGATGGGCCAATGCAACCTCTTCTCCGGAACTGCCATGCCTGCGCAGTGCCTTTAATTGGCCGCAAGTTATTGCCGTCTTGTTTGACCAACAAGGCCTGCCACGCAGCATACAACCTCAGACAAAGAGTTAACAATGCGCCCTAGGGAGCAAGACGACTGAGGACCAGACGACTGAAGACCAGCCCCTTTCACATCCTTCCGACATGGCCCATGATCCAGAGGAACGTCGCAGTCTACCGGTGGTCAGGCAAGTGGGAAAGCAGAGCTTGGATTCGCTGTGTCACGGATTCCAGGGCACCCATGTAAAACTGAAAATGAGTTTTGAGCGAAAAAACTGGGACACAAGAAAGCCAACATGTAAGCAAGTGCCAATAAACCTCAATCTCTCCGAAACCATCTTTGAAGGGGGGGGGGGATGCCGTAAAAATAAATGCGTCTTAAACATACATTTTGACATAATGCTGCAAAACTAAGACACAGGAAGGAAGATACAGACTTCTTAACATATCCCTGTCTTTTTTCTTCCACCGCTACCCGTGTAAGCTAAATGTGAAGGTACAGACTTATCAACACATTCAGAGGGTAGCAGTGTAAGAAAAACGACGGATGTACAACAATTATTCGTGAGACGGTAACAATACACATGTACATCGTTTATCCAGAACCACAAAGGGTGACAACAGTATAAAAGAGGATGGCCCTTACACTACGTCACAAACCAAGGGAAGAAAGATACACAAGGCAAGAAGCATCAAGCAAGGGCAGACGAAATCAAGAAATGTATCGCCTAAAGGTGCCACGAAAGGGCTGCAAAGGGGACTAGTGACCAAGGTGGAAATTTCATCCCCGCCGCTTTAACAATGCGTCACACGTACGTATGTATGTGGCCATAAACAACAGATTGTTTGACTTCACACAAAGGCAATGTGACTAAGTTTGGTAGTGACTTCACACAAAGGCAATGTGACTAAGTGTGGCAGTGAACCACCGCACCATCAAGCCCACGGGCGTCGAAAGTGAGCGGGAAGCTAATTTTTAAGCTGATAACAAAGGGCTAACACGAGTATTGCTAGACTTTGAGGATTTTTTAAGCAAGTTTTTGCTGTAGTACAAGGTAAAAGCCAAAATAAATAAATAACACATCTTTGACCCTTCCGCAGTAGATTACACCAGAGGGGACCTTTTTTTTAGTTCCTTGTGTTCAGTGCCCGTAAAGCAATTCGATCTCGTATCCTCCTGGCATGAAGATCATACTCCTTTAATAACTCGATTGTGCATTGTTAGTTTCACTCAGGTTCTCAGGGAACCCTCATCAAAGCGAATTCTCTTTTCATTGCTAGACTAGGTCTCTTGTATAGGCATATGCTTTGATGAAGAAGGTGGTGCTCAATATGTCCAGTTCGTTTGTTTTCGCTTATTGGACGAAATAAGCTATCAGATGTATGTCCCATTGTATCATGTCACGTCCAATGGGACGTGTAGCTGTGGTTTTCCTTACGGCTTAATTTTACTGAAACCAGATCTTTATTTTATGCTTTCACTTTTACGATTATTATCAAACTTCGTTGACTTTTTGCCAATATTTTTCCTAGTGTTAGCCCGTTTGTGCATTGGTCACACCAACCTTGCTCACTGCTTCCTTTTGAGGTAGGGTTTCCCCTTCTGAATGTCATTGGTGTCAACGGCCACTGTCCGTCACTTGATTGTTGATTGTCACCATATAGATGGTATTCGTCGCCGTTTCCATCTTCCATGAGATATAGCGCATCAATTGGCCGATAAGTCTGTTCTGCTGTCCGGGACTTTTTTAATTTTTGCAGGAGGTAGAGATGTATGATAAGACCTAGATTTGGGGTTTGTTTAACATCTCCACAATGTGTTGCTCAGTGGCAACCTGGACCATGTACTGTCACTGAGGTTAGTGCTAATGACGTTGTTGTCGACGTGTCATTAAGCCTCAATTCCCCCCCCCCCCAGTGATGCTAAAGTTAGCCCTTATTTGTTGATGAGAACACAAAGTTCCTACCAAAAGGCAGTGCGCAACGGTGGATTGCGACAGCTGGTAGTAATTCAGATAAGTTCCTAGAACTGGTAAATTTACAATCCTTGCCAATTGATGACAAGGCTAAGCCATTCGTAGGTAACTTTACATTAAATTTAATAAATGAAAATAGCCAAATGTTGAACAATATGCAGTAATTAGTTATTGTTTGTTAAGTTGATGCATTGTCTTCATACATACAGAAAAAACAATGACTGAGACAAAATATGGACCTGAGCTCCGGCCATTACCCGATGAAAGCTGATAGTATTTCTGTGGTTAATTTCTATGTATCTCATGATACGTGAAGAAAACTATTAATCAATCAATTAGTTTATTGAATTGTCGATTAACAGAGGTAAAGACATTTGAAAGAAAAATCACGATGTAATTTTGCATGGAAGGTTCACAGAGCCTAAGAACAATTTCATCAGAGTTTTAAAAAGTTAACCATAAATATTAAGCCATCTTCTATCATTTAAGCAGCGCATTTCCGTCAGCACGGCAGCATTGAAGGTAAGGAACACGATTTCTCCCTGCTTGGAAGAAGAAACAAGAAAACAGCAACTGTTGCAGATTTTGAATTTCATCAAGATTGCAGAGCCCACAAGTTTTGTCTCAATTCCGTCGTAAAGAAACCTAATGCATAGCAATCTGCTAGCTTGTGAATCTTATCAGATATTTTAAATAGGCAGTCTGGTGAGGGAGGTTACAAACCAGAGTTTAGACCAAAGTTGCCAGATTGCCACCTAATCTCCCCCCCCTCCACCTCTTCCAAACATCTAAATGGGTGTTGTACTTTATTTAGCAAAGTAAACATTTGTGTTTCGATTGAAAGGTTCGTTTAATCTTGGGACGTTGCCTGCAACTCGCTAAAAAAAAATCCTAAAATCTTCATAAACACCTGCTTAACTGGAAAATTCTTCTACAAACAAACAGATCCTTCTCCATCTACACAAAGAGCATCACCGTAAATCTACAACATGTTTATCTTCATCTTTGCTCAAGCTTCCAAATAGATTCCAAACCCTACCCCGTCTTCCGTTGCGAAAACTCTGCCTAAATATGTTTTTCTTTTCTCCCAGGCATTGTTTGCCAAAGCTAACCGGTTGTTTGTACAAGTGAAGACAGCAATGGTCCGTTCCTATCTAAGCCATGGGGGCCACCAACCATCCTACATCGATGTGTGTGCGTGCACGCCGACTCGCCTCAAAAGCAAGCAAAATGCGATCAGCTCGCACGTTATAGCAGGGTGGAAAAGGAAACAACTGCGGTATGGTAATGCGAGTCGAAGGTTCGGATCCGTACGTAGGCATTTTGTCTTTGCCTGAGTGGGCGCGGTCGAGCCATCAAACTTGATCAGGCGTACCAATCAGATTTATCCGCCGTGCCTTTCCCCCAAGCACCCGCGCCTAGCCAAGCCCGTGGCATCTTGTGAACGCCACGTCGGTACGATTTCGTCAGACGGAAGCAACGTGCGAGGGGAAAGGGATCCTAACGGCACCTTCTTCCTTACTTTGTGCCGCGAATAACGGCGGCGGTTAAGCGCGTTAAATGTGCCACTGCTGCAAAGGTTTAAGCGTCTGCAAGTGGAAACTGTCGGCTACGATCTAGCAGGTTCTCCGTTTGTGGTTTTAAAAGGGAAGGAGAGATAGTGAAGTTGGGAGAGACAGAGTGGGATAGAAAGAAAGATGGAGTGAAGGAACGCAACAGACGTAGATTGGCGAACCAACCAGACCTGCCTTTATTTCGGTTTTCTACAGCGAAGATTGTAGCTTGTAGAATGATCTGCGGTGTTCTTTTTATCGTTAGGCCGGAATGGAAGATGCGTGCGTGATCCGTTCTTGCGGGCGTGGGGAAAACGCATGCCGGGGAATGTTGATCGTGTATACAAAGTCGCAATGTAGCGAACGGAAATCGTTCAGTTTTTGATGGTGATTGTGCGAGCGCTGAGAGTGTACACTGTGAAACGTATAGTCTCTGATAGGCAAAACGAACTGCAGGTTGTTTTGTTCCTATGGTAGCCTAAGTTTGTAAACTTTAAATTACTTTTGGTGTATACAGATGTAAGTTACCAACACATGGAGTGTGAAATGAATCTCGCTCACGCTTTTTTTATGTACACTCAGTTTCATGAATACGATTAATGCGCGAGTATGTGTGTATGTGAAAAGCCAGTTGGCCACCAGTGTGTCCCAATATATAGGAAAGTTTGGTTTAACTTTCAGCCGATTTGAGAATTCAGGCCATAAAACGGATATATTTACGTTCAATTTTCCAATGAAAAAGTTTGTTTACAGAACTTTATCCACCTCCCTTTGCAACTTACTTCGCTGTGCCCATCCAGTTGCAACGCTTGCACAACATCCTCGGTTGAACGAGTAGTTGCATACTCACAATGTAACCTATCCAAAAATAGTGCTGAATGGACAAGCGTGTACCGAAATGATACCCAATCCCATTCTGTATTTCATTTACGTGCAATTAAAGGCAGTTTGGTGTACCTAGGGTTGTGTCCTTTGGCGTAAACTCCTGGTTTCCACATCACAGAAACACTTTTCTAGGATAAAAATTCGTGGTGCAGTCTTGTACTATTTGCAACATGTTTCAAAAGTTCACATGCCCAACAAAAGCTATAAACCAAGACGTTATAAAGCAGAACAGATGTCTTCCAAAAGAATAAATTATCCAAAAGATATCATCTATGAGCTTAAATGTATTTACTGATATAAAAATCTGCATAGAACGAGAACGTAAATAAAACACGTATGTTTTATTAGTCGCTATTAGTTACTTAAAGTTTAAATTATTTTGCTTCTAATAGAATCACTGATAGCTACTGTTAGAGAGCAGTTAACCTCCAGCAAAGTTTTAGAAAACTCCTCAAAATAATAAATAAATAAATAAAATTATCCCATTTTCCCATTTAAGTTTAACTATCAAGTTTTTACTGGGAAATTGTCAACGTTGGTTAACACATAGTGAATTTCATTTGAATTACATTTCAAGATTTCCAGAAAACGGCCTCTTCATCAATAATACGACGAAACAAGCGGCTAAAGCGACTACGTAGTCGCAACCGGTCTTCTGTAAAGTTCTGCCACTTCCAATGTTGAGGCGCACACCTATATCACGCACTGCAACAACAATCTCATTATATAATCTAAATGTAATAACAATCACAATTGCCGGTTAAAAATAAGTTAGCTTAGGCCTATTTTACTGTTTCGGTGTACGTAATTGTCAGCTTTTAAGCCAAATTGTTACCAGTAGTTTTAATTTCGAAAGTAGCAGCAAACGGGGAATTGGATTGTAGGGCAACCCTATTCATTTTTAAAGCACGGTGTGCCTCTGGGCACACATCTAGTGTTATAACGTAATGCGCAACGTATAGCCTATATAGATCAGTGGTAGTAGGGAAGTTAATATGCTGTTGATTCAGCCATCAGCGACTCGTGGCACCTTAACGTTGCCATGGTAACGTAATTTTAGGCTAATTTTATTGATATTGTTATTGTTAGTGTTATTGTTATTTTTAAGTATCAGATAGGCCTAATGGAGAATTTGCTTCGAGGGTAAGCCTATTCATTCATGCAACAAGCGACGAGACTATTTTAAACGAAGCTAAAATACTTTTGTATTTGTATTTTCGGCTGCGTGTTATACTTAGGATTTCAATCCGACGATCAAATGTTATTATTTCAGTTAGTTACGTCGAAGAAGACTGTAAGCTATAATGAAATAACGATGTTTTAATTTCCCTTGTTTTTAAACTAAGGTTTGACAACGAAACTAACGTTGTCAATAGTGGTCGTTTCTATGTGGTACCATTCCAAAGTTGAAAAAAGCGACGGACGGACAGACAGACAGAAGGACGGATAAAGTCGTTGCAATAGTCTTCTAAGCCGGTACGGCTGTACGGAAGACTAAAACTACAAACCTATTCTTTTTTTCTGTGCCAACGACAAAAAAAAAATCGCCGTAAAATAAATAATGTATAGAGTAGATGCAACATTCATAAGGACAAAAATAAGCTGGTCCGACTTCCCTTCCGTTGGAAAATCCATGCAATGAATTAAAATCGAGGTCATGTACAACTCAGCAAGGAAAGTTCGCCCAAATTATTTCTGTCAAAACAGTAGAGTAGTTTTTTTTAGGAGTTTAAATTCATGTACACTCTGAATGAGGTTGCGTAAATATGGCTTCCGAATCACATTCGTGACTTAATTGTTTGTGTCCATTTGTAAAATCACCAAAGTTGTTTGGCATAGCCTACGCATGTGACGTATCTATCGAGTATTGCATTTATTGCCCCACGAAGACCCATATGATAGTTGTTTCAGCCGTGGGTTTAGAACCGGCATTCACTTGGTTTGGAGACGAATTCGCAGACTACTGGGCTGTGCTTGCTCGCTTTACTTGTGGTTCCCGGAGATCCTCACAAAGCTCGCGGTGCGCCTGGGAACCTAACATTTGCCCATTTTGTGGACGTCCCTTATAAGAGACAGATACGAGATATATGGGATGGAGGAGCTTAAGGGAGATACAGAGTGGGGTTTAATTTGACAAATTCACTGTAAATAAGCAAACACTAATCGCAGAAAATTAAAAAAGTAAACACTAAAGCAAAACAGAGAAAATCAAGCACTAAATATTGCTAAGATTCGGTAGTTTTTTTTATTATGGATCGACATTTTATTGAGATAACATGACCGGCACTCTTAACTAACAAAATTCTGATCACAACTCAGACACGCCAACCATTTGATACATATCTCCAAGGCCTCCTATATAATTTGTAGCGATTTGTGTGTTGTTTATTTACCTAAATGTATCCTGTTTGTCACCATGGTGGAAGGTAGTGGAGCCGGATGATCGCCCACATCGAATACACCCCGGGACCTATTCATTGTATGCACGCACAACTTGCCGAGCTAATCTTAATTCGAACACCGTAGCCACAAGTAGTGGTGAATGACGAAATCACGACGTTTCGACTACTAGATAGAACCGTTTTCAAGTAAAGGAATTTTAAAACATGTCAGACAGAAAAAAATTAAAACTTAAAGTTAAAGGTACATGCATCCCTGTTGGCTTTTCTGAATGACTCAGTTTTTGCGGCATTATAGTTCAAACGTATGTAAATGTTGTAAACACAGTCATTTGCTTGCTTTTTCTTTCGTACGAGATGATTTTGTGACATTAACTCTAACCTGTGTAAATGTTGCAAACGCTATTCTCAACGGGTGGCACGACATACCGGAAGGATTTATATGCATATAAACTGATGGGTCATGGTTATAAGACTTACAAGTCTCACTAATGCAAAGTAGGCCTACAAAACTAATTATAAAATAAAATAAAAACGGTTTAGAACCATGACCTGTCCGTTTACCCATTCTATATAAAAAAAATTTCTGTTGTGTGACATGTTTTTTAATTACTTCACTTGAAAACGGTTCCGATCTAGGAACCGAAACGTCGTGATTTCGTCAATCACCTGCACTTGATGAGTACTCTGTTCGGTTTACTTACTAATGTGCATTTTAGTTTTCTGCGTTTTTGAGCCGAGCTTAAAACAGATGCCCGACTATACTAGTTGATGACCGCGGCTTTTGACTCGCGTTCAAACCAGCAGGAAAACTCGCCTTATTCAGCCTGGGTTCCGTATTTTAACATCACACTTTATAATTTTTTAAGGCATGTATCATAATTTTTCTTCGGCGACCTATTACAATTTAATTTAAATTTTTTGTATGGCATTAGTTTATTTTAGAATTGCGATCTCATGGTAATTATTATCAAACAACGCAAATGTGGTACACGCGGGCACAGAGAGCCCTCTCTCGGCCTGTTTTAGCATGCGTGGTTGTTGGGTGTGTATGCTTAAACTATAGCTCAAGAGGAAGACGCCAACGCAACCACGCTGAAGATGATTTCTCGTTGTGGATAAATAATAATTGTAAGAACTCATAGAGCGGTTAAGGTAGTAAAACGTAGTATTAAGTTATAAATTAAAGGAGGCGAGGGATAACCGTGTAACTGGAAAATCGCATAATTGGAAGAACGTATACAGTATAACAATATAACGGAAAATCGTCTAACACGAAATTCGTATAATGGAAAATCGTCTAATGTCCCTGCCGTGCTCGTTGCGGCTATCCAAATAACATCGGAAACCGCAGGTACATTATTGTCCAGTTAGACGTTTATCCATTATACGATATTCTGTTTAGATGATTTTCCATTATACGACATTCCGTTTAGATGATTTTCCAGATTTTTTATTTAGGTGGATATTAGACAATTATCCTGTTTGACTATTTCCAGTTAGACTTTCGTCCGACCCCCCCCCCCCCCCAATAAAAAAATTGTATTACAATTTTAATTTTCATGAAATGAGTGTACGAAAGGTACTAGGCGTATTTTAATACGTTGTGGGATGTGCTGAACTGAATAAATTTATTACATTAACATTCTATAACTTGCTGTACACTTCATTTCTAGCAGCTTCGTTTTTTGACACCTACCCCCTCCTGATATAACGCCTCCAAAAAAATATTTAGCCCCCCCCCCCCCCTTCTCTTTCCATGTAAAATTTTCGTGATCCGTCCCCTCATTTTTTTCCTGCCCACCCCGTTGATAAATAATGAACGGTCCGTAAAGCTAGCATAAACTCATGATGAATAATCTGAAACTATGCCCCTCGCGCAACGTGCTCGGGATATAATTGCAAAATATTTGCATTCGTTCGTGTTAATGTTAGGTTATGGGCTTCGTAGGAAAACCCTAGACATATTATCAACGAAAACTGTAGAACTGTTACTACCGATTATTTCAGCTTTTGCCTTTTATTTATTCCCCTTCAGATAACTGTAGCAACATTTCTTCTGCCTAAAGCAGTCTTGGCCAAAATTATGTAGCCTTCGTATCGGGGGTTTGAAAAGTTTTTATTGTTAGTCCTTGAGAGGTTCCTCTCATGGTAGGAATATCTGAGCTGTGATCCATAGTTCTCTGGTTCAGGCATTGGTTACTTCCTATAATAAATACTTAGCAAATCGTAGTTATTTTTAGTGTATGATTTTCACTGTTGCAGTTGTCGTCCTTTACTCCTAAATTCACTGTGTCTGACCAATGTTTCTATATTTTGCCGTAGTATATGCTGGCGTTTGATATTATCACTTTGTTCTATGTAAACTCAAAAAGACACGGTAGAACCTTCAACATAGAACCTTCTTTTAAACTTTCGAATTTTGCACAGATTGAGACATTAGACTCTAATTTAGAAAACAAGATGGCATTCAGTGTTCGGATAGCTTGCCCTGACTGCAAAGACTTAATTGACAACTCCGGTTACAGTGTAAATTGGTGACGTTAGTACCTAATTTAGAAAACGAGGTGGCTTTCAGCGTTCGGATAGCTTGCCCTGACTGCAAAGACTTATTGACAATTCCGGTTACACTGTAAATTGGTGACATTATTTAGACTGTAATTTAGAAAACAAGCGTTCGTATATCGGATTCAACGTTCGGATATCTTGCCCTGACTGCAAAGACTCAATTGACAACTCCGGTTACAGTGTAAATTGGTGGCATTAGACCCTAATTTAGAAAACAAGGTGACTTTCGGTGTCGGATAGCTTGCCCTGACTGCAAACTCTCAATTGACAACTCCGGTTACACTGTAAATTGGTAAGGCGTGTGACATTGGAAAAAGTGCAACAATTACGCATTGGCTGGTTTATTTCTATAGTTTTCCTTTGTTTGAAATTATTAGTACCGTTAAATGCGTAATAATTTATTTTGTTAGTGTGCAAATAGAAACGAATGCACATTACCTGTCATTGAAGTATGACCTGTGAAATGGAAAGAAAAAAATAATGTCAGGTCTAAGCAAGGGTCGAGGGGCAACTTATATTTAGACTTAACGAATTTGAGCTATAATAGACACATACAGCCATTACATTAATATACTGTAAGAGACCATGTTATTAATTCAACTTATAAATATGATTGGGTTGAACAAAAATGAAACTTCGAGAAGACAAGAAGTGCAGC
>JAHWFP010154791.1:9762-22705 GCA_023313725.1 Lithobius niger | reverse complement strand
TTTTAATAAACGCAAAACTAGCTAACCTTAAAATCAAGCTGCTCTCACCCATAGATATCTCTAGACATAAATCCTATGGGTGAGAGCAGCTTGATTTTAAGTGATCGACTGCCATTAATAGGCATAAATTTGGGTGGCTAACATTCAGTAAAATGGAGCCCAAATCAAGCAGTAGTTTCTGCATTTTAGCTTGGTGAAACCAGTATGGTTTTATGCTACCTGAACCTCCCCAGCCTTCTGTAGTTGCAGTGCAGCCAACTCCGTCCATACTGTTTTGTAGTCGCCCTCGTTACTGGCACAAACACGAATAAAATACAATGGTCAATGCAGCAAAACTTGGTGATTTACCTTGCTGAATCATCCTGAAAATGTTCTGTATCACCATTCAACAGACCAAAAGTGAAACCAACCAAATGACGGGGAAACTCCCGAGCCCCACATGGGAAAACCCCAGAGTAACGGCTGGCTCTCACTGTGTGTAGCCAGCATTGTCATCACTATGGATTATGTTTGCATGTACAATTTAAAATCTTAATTCAAGCTCACAACTGTTACCTTCGTTAAGTGAAGAGCGAATCACACACTGACCGCAGGTCCGTATGGGCTTAATCTAAAGTTATAACCTATTCTGCCTAGAATATTCAGGTAAAAAGCCACCAGCGAGAACCTTACTTAATTTCAACTACAATCCAAAATTTTAATGTGAAAAATAAACAGAAAATCAATGTATAAAATGTCACTTTTAGTGTAGCATGACAATAAAATTATTTACAACATTACAACTTTTGCCTTCCTAAACCAGCTAGAGTTGATTATTTATCTTAAATTTATCAGCGTTAGAATCAGATGCTAGCTTGTTTACATCTGGAATAACCAGACACTCCTTCATATTATAGTCCAGGGAAGCAGCAACTTTTAAATTTAAACGTCAAAACAGTTAACTACTACCACAGTTACGTATGTTAAAAAATGTGATCATAGAAAGAAAAGATTTCCAATAAACCTGTAAATGAAAGTCACTGCATTTTAAAATAATATTTCCAAAAATGAAATATTCAATATAATTCTAGGATTTTAGCTGGTTTTTTAAAGAGAACCTAGTAACTCTCATGTTTATACTTAAAAGTTTTCTAATTAAATGCATAAAGTCTAACACTACCACTGGCCCTTAATAACTTTCAGAACTTATGGCTGTGTGGCATAGCTTTTCCAGACGTCTCATAGTGACGGGGGAACTGTAAGGGGAGCAAGAGCTATGGAAACATTTGGGCTTTCCTTTTATACAGGCGATACGCCTCTTGTGCAATAAATCTTGAATATTCTGGAACAATCTATGGGGCACAACTAAGTATTTCTTTTCGTCCGCCATGACACCTTTTTCCAGGGGTGATCACATTTTTTCCCTCATGCGCATTCCTTTTCCCGATGGAGTATGGGTACATGGATTTTGGGAACATGATAAGCGATAGCTATCTTGGATTTCCCAACAACTTTCATTCTATCAGATCAGAATTTTAAAAAGTGGGTTACTTTAAAGGCTAGTACCAACGATACATGCGTTACACACATGCCGCATTGTGGTTTCATGTCCACCATGGCCCAAGTATCGCCAAAGGTATACAACTAAGTATTTTACGAAAATATAAATAAAATTGTATTGTCAATATATTCTAGAAAGACCACAGATTAGCTACACATCAAGGAATACGGCAATATTTCTGGGGAAAATGCTTATTTTCTGGGCGATTTTCCCTACACTAACTAAATTTGTAAAATACAAAATTTACAGGATTGCTTCTTGACTGTATCAAGATATTCCTATCTTCAGTTAAGATTCTGATCTTCTGAAAATAAGTTTTACTGTCCTTACAACATTTCAGGAGTACTATAAAACTTTCAAGTGTTTTTGGTAGCCCCCCCCCCCCCAATAGGTGTTTTGGGTGTCCACTGCCAGCTCGAAATAAAGTAGTATACTTTACATCAAATAACTAGCAGTTATATGTAAATTGTAAGAACTGCCCAGACCCTTCTCATTATAACGATACAATACCAAGCGTAGTCTCGTGTGTTCCAGGTGACACAAGAGGCGACCAACTGAGGAAAACTGAGAGGAGGTCAGACTGACGAACTGGCGAAATGGCCACCAGCGTTCTTAAAATGCATGCAGAGGCTACGTGCAAGAATAGAACTGCTGAATAAAAATTCAAAATGACATTTTTAAGCAAGGAAGAAGCAGAAAGATGTCTGTGATAGGAAAAAAAAGTGATTCCCAAGGAATCAACGACAAAGGGACGATTTAAGAGCTCATGTAAAGTATTAGGCCTAATGCATTCACATTAGTTTAAAGAATGTCTTTAACAAACTTAAAAAAATACTTCACATCAAGCAAAATTCTGTGTTCCAGCGTGGATGGGGTCACAAAGCACCCATTTATTTTCATAGGTAATAATGCTTGCACACAACTGGGGGGGGGGGGATCAAAAACAATCCAAGTAAGCAAAATAAGCTCCCGTGTGTTATCACATGGGTGCCTGGAACGAAAGCGAGAACCGCACAGATATATCAGATCGATATACACGCCGCCGCCACCATTCCAAACGAGAGACGAACTAAACTCAAACGCAATGCGGTTTTAAATGCTGTAGAGATTTAAAATTCGGGCAATTAAAGCAAAATCGAGACGATTTATCACATACTCAAGGTAAGTATTTTGCAGACAGTAAGAAAAAAAAATTTATTTATCCATAGGAACAAGTCAACAAAAATCTTAAATTTTAAACAAATAACAGTAACAGTATTTGCATGCCAGTAAGTAAATACGAATTGTGATATACATACAGAAAAGGTAAAAAAAAAAAATGTGTGAGTATGTGTTTCATAAAAATAAGAATGGGCTATTTACCGTTCTAATGCGCTTCAGACATTTGTCCAGCCACTGACGAATTGTTTGTTTTGCTACTTCTTCTTCTATTATATACTCCAGTTCTTCTCTAGCTAACAATTCTTCTAGTTGTAAGGATTTGCGGATATCCACCGAACGGTAAGATAACATGCTATAAAAGATCACAATGGTAAAGACACATCATACAGAAATACAAAAAAATAGTTATATCAGTTTATGTAGGTTTCTGAAACTCCCTATTCCCACTGCATTTCCATAATTTCTTGAAAAAATCATAGAAAATCACAACTTCCCTTTCTGAAGCTCCTCTATTTGTCAACAGTAGATTTTCGACTATAACACACCGAATACTTCTATGACATCAATAATTTGTGTGTTTTAGCACAAAACTCCTTTCCAGATTTAATTACCAAAGGTTGAAAAAAACTTGCTGAAAAAGAGTTGAGTGTTAAAATGCACAAATTAGGCTATCCTTCAGGTTTCTGGGAATAATGCTTTCTAAAGACTTGACTGACGACTGATGAACAACTTCTAAAAATTCGCTCCGATCTGTGCCGTGCGGGCAACTTGGTGCTACATCGTTCCAGTTTTGTGCCACCCAGCATCAAACTTCACCTGCTTCAAATGTGCGCATTTGCCATGTACGGCCTGGGAACACGCGTGATTTTCAGATCTGCTACCTTCCAGGATCTTGCAACGATCTACCACGGCCTTATCAAGAGGGCACAGTTCCTTCCTGTACGAACCCACAACCACCAGGCATGTACGGATGCTGGAACCCTAACTCTGGCGCATAATAACTTAGTGAGACAAGTTTCTTTCTGGAAGTTGCTCCAACGTTCAAGCAATGAACTGGTTGTGGCCTGCAATGGAGGCCTTGATCGCTGGGACACCCCGCTTGGCGCAGTCATCAATAACGGTCTCGTAAAGCTTGGTAGATGGAGCGAACTATCCACAAATGCTGACGTCCGAGCACTCCACCAGCTCGCCATGGACCACGTTCAGGGTGTCGCACCTCTTCAGGACCTTGAAGAGGTGTAGGCTTTTCCCTAACCGGTCGCCATTCCCCCCCCCTCCCTGGGTTGTTCTGTTATTTTTTTGTACCTAGTTGTACGGTGGATTAAGATTAAATAAATAAATACATAAATAAAGCACGAGTGGTATTCCTTGAGAGAATTTATGTTTTCTTTCCGCAAAACGTTTCTCCGAAGTAATATTTTGATTTCTGATTACAAAATAATTTCGATTTACGATGTTTACAATGTTTTCCTCTATTTAGCCCCATCACGTTTCGTCATTCAGTCTATAATTTCATTTGCTCCAGCATTAGTATTTCGTATTAAGTAAGCCTAAAGGAGATATTTACGTTGATTGCAAGCCATACTCTGGCTTTGATAACAACTAACTAAATACAAACACCCCGTGGTAAGTCGATACTTCCAGTTTCTGCAGCGCCGGCAGGTTGCATTAAGTAGTTGCTGGACAGAAAAGACTCGATACATTCACGATATGATCATCTTGATGGCATTGTTTATCTTGAGCAGTCGGCAACTACCGAAAATAATAAAATAAGTGCCTCTCGCCTGAGTTTTTGAGATGTGTGTGCTACAATAAAACAATCTTATTTTTTTTCCTATCTAATTACCAGTACAGTAACTGAACATTCTGTAGGAACCAACTACAAACATGTTGCAATGTTAAATAGCAACTGTTACGTACTTCAGAGGCCTTATTTAAATCAGGCATGGGAAACTCCTGGAATGCAGCCTGTATGCAACCCTTCAGCCCGGTAAGTCTGGTCCGCGTTGTGTCGTCCAGAATAAAAATACGTAGCCCGTAAAACTGAGTCTCAAACACAACACCGTGTACAAATTGGATTATTCCATTCACAAACAAAATGAATTAGACCACTAAAAAGTAAAGTATATTTTGCGTAGCATAACTTGATTTTAAAAAGTGACATAATAGCAGGACTATGGGTAATAGTCCTTACCATTACTTTTTTCTACGTCTGGCCCGCAGGCAAAAAGATTGCCCACTCCTGGTTTAAAAGACACTTGTTTTGGGGTAAAAGCTACATTCTGTTACTTATTGTAGTTACTTTAGCAAATTAGTGATGATGCTGTAACAAATAATACAATTGAGGCAATGTAACATTATTATCAGAAATACTGGGCCAGTTTGTGCCAAGGCATTAGCATCGTACAATTTAATCAGGATAGCCCTTACATAATTGCAAGGAATCGAAATGTGACTTAGTCGGCTGACATCAAAACCCGCTGTTACAATCTATCACTTAACCCTCTGAGGCCTACGGGACGATAATTCGGCTCTTTATTAAATTTGAATAAACTCAAGTATTTGCATCTATACACATCTGTTTGTTTGGAAAATACTTATAGGACCAAGAGGGATAAGAAGTGCACTGCAACCAGTGATTATTTTTAGCATTAGTGTTTATAATATCAAACCACTAATACCTGAAAAGTCGTGGAATTTTGCATTGAATTCCCAGAATTCTCCACCTTTGGTTTGAGAACAAACATTTACCATTACTTGCGATTTAAATTAGCGTTACATAATGCCTTCGGCTGATTTTAAATCAAAGTATACAAATTTAAAAAACTTAGAAAAAATTCATCTTCTACAATAATTTGCTTCACATCCATTTACTAGATGTAGAAAACGATGATAAAGTTCTTACTGATATGCCTTAACTAAATGGACTAGTCATTATTCACATTTTAAACAATACTTGAATCTTTACCACTTATCTTAAAATACAGTTTAGTGACAAAGCCAAAATTATTAAAAAGATAACAATTGTTCTCAGACCTGCAGCCAAAATAGAGTGTTTACTTAGTCTCAAATGTACATTTTAAACCAAATGTCCTAAGTGTTTTTAAATGTTCTTACTTCAAAACGTCGTGGAACGTAACATCTTCTCCATTGTGAAGCCTCTCCAGTTCATAACACATGTGCTTGAAAAGGAGACGGTCTTTCTCAGGATCTACTTCCAGTCGACCCTGTACAGACAGAACAAGAAATTATGTGCCAGAAATGCAATGACTACACCATGATTACCTACTGCTCAAGTGGTGAAATTCAAGTCGTACACTTTAGGATGGAACACATTTCTTGATTTAACTGTAAGACTACTGTAGAGACTACTTTCTAATAAAATCCACACGTCTGATTGAAAATCCCATAGGGTTAGTCCAGTCTTGGATCTGACTTAGTTCAAACCCGTAATAAAAATATTCCCAGGGAACCATCACCATACTCAACGTATGGTCATGTCTTGTCTCGATTAGTCGAGACAAAACGAGCCTGAGGTGCTAAAGGATGAATCTACACAAGATTTGAGGCAATGTCGAAATTTAATGATAAGTTCGACAAGTCATGACTCATAACAGTATCTTGAATAGACAATGTAATGGAATGCGTAACATTACAATTTATTACTTTAAGTAAAAAACTAAGAAAAGTTTAAATCTTTTTAGGCATTATTACTCAGGACCGGATTAAGGGGGGGGGGGGGTGCTTTGGTTGCTGAAGCACCGGGCCACACACTGAAAAAGGGCCTCAAGGGTGCCTCACGGTTACGGGAAAAATAAAATAAGGCACTATTTTAAATTTAAAAAATTTTACTTTTACTCTTTTTACAAAAAAAGTTTTTGTTAAAAAAAACGGAATCTTATTGCGGGACAGGATGGAGGGGGGTGGGGTGGGGGAAAGGGCCACAATAAATCTTGAGCACCAGGCCGCTATGAGACTTAATCTAACCCTATTAATAATTATTATTATTACTAATTATTCGATACTTTGCTGCCTAAAGATTTTTGTAACGTATTATCCCGATAGCTAGTTAACATCTTTCTTATACCCGATTCTTAGCCTGATTTCAATTTTTTTATTCATGTTTTTTTGTCATACGACGTTCTTATAACTACAGTCAACATGCATTTTAGCCTAGCTATTGTTTTTTTTTGGGTTTCAGAATTTTTTGGGGTCCATGCTCAAATTAAACTTGTTGTTACAGTGAACATTCTTTTAAATTTGTTATTGTCAAGAATAGTTTTATTTTTTATTCACGGTTAACATTATAAAGTAATTTGAGTTTATTCTTCATGTTCAATGTTAAATAACTTTAGCAATTCACGAAATTTCAAACCTATTCAAAATTTGTCATGACGAGACTGAGTTGAGGTAAAAACGGGGAGAGATTGAAGAAGAAAGCATAACCAAACCGAAATGAAATTGTGAGGAGGTAAGACCGATATGAAATTGTCAGTTACAGAAAACTGAGATGACGAAATTAAACTGCGATATAACATTAAGGCCCCAGGTTACGACTCAATGTTAATGTATGTATTTACTCTCAGCCTTCTACTTCACCTCTGCATCAGACTAATTTGTCGTGATTAAAACTGATGTGATCTTACCTATTGGCTTAATATGTAAGACAGCAAGATTTTTTGCTACTGGCAAGGTTGTTTCATCGCAGTGAATACGTGGATATCAATATAACCTACAAGAAATTATAAAGTCGTGCATAGAAAGATGGAGTACACACCTTTAGAAGTCTTAGCACAAACTTCACTCTGCGTACAGGTATTACGCCCTAAAAAGCAAAGTAAATAATAATGTATTAATCAAAGAGCAGCAGTGCAACAAACATTACTGTAACTAGAATATATACATGTTTTAAGTGTGTGAATAACCGCAACTCCCAACTCAAAAGGTAAAGCACAGATTGTTTGTCGGAACGTACTGCTGAACACAAGTCCTTTTAAAATGTTGCCAATTTATTAACTTAGAATTTTTATTTGAACTATGATATTACAGAATAAATTGTGTGCAAGTTCAAGTGGACCGTTGACTAGCATTATATCACTAACAATCGGTTTAAATTTTCTGATTTTTACTTTCTGGCATTGATGTTTGACATCGCGCCGTCACAGATTTCTTAATAATAGTGTCAGCATAGTAATTATGTAAATTTAAAGTTTTTGTCAGACTAGGAGCACCCTGAACTAATAATTAGAAGCAACAATCATAATCGCTGTAGCTCTAATTGGATGCCGCGCATCATGCGGCATACTAAGGCTCCAGTAAACCTCATCATCACGTCCCTTCTACTACTAATAATCAGTTTGAGTCTGGAATTTATAAGATTCCTCTATTATTTCATTTGGCTCTGGCAGAGAAGAAGGTGTTATCAGTTCAGGATTTCCACCATCCACATTTTTGCTTCGGCAAGGTTGGTCAAATATGTATCACCATCTTGCACGTAAAGGAACTTTGCCATTCATTGATTTTCTGGTTAACTCTCCCCACTGGTTTTTTTTGACTAAAACCCTACAAGCCACAAACAAGAAGAGACCAAACCTGAGGGATGACTTTTTTTCAAGAACATAGAATTGGTTCCAAAAAAGGATCAGTTTCAAAGTTGAGTACAGATGGGAATCTCACACAGTTGGGACTAACTTAAAACAAGCATAACCTTGGAAATGTTAATCGGTAGTCGGGTTATCAAGAATTGGGCCACCAACTAACAGCCCATTTTCAAACTGTTTCAACAGATAAAGATGCTAGCTGCACAGCCCATTTTCATTTAAATTTTTAAACAACCCAAAGCACCTACAGATAAAACACAATTTTGTTTCATTTTATTTAGATTCTTTTGTCCGTCCCTAACAAAATTCTTCAGTGAGCGACTGGATTGTGCTGTCATCTGGCAAAGAGTACGATTGGATGCAGGAATCAACACAGACTAGTTGGCAGTGATTGGATGCGAGGATAAGTAAACCACACAGTTAGGTAGGGTCAACTGGGTCATTGGGTCCAGTTTCCACCGGCTCTAAGCACCGTCATTCGGAATTTCGGGTAAGACCCACTGACTCGAAGATAACAATAACCAAGCGACCATAACTAAATGCATAGATTAAACTGACGAGCGTGGTTTATGCAAATATGGAAATAGACTATCACATACACTGGTTTTATTTTAGACTTCATTGTCAGTAAATCTTAACAATTTAAAAAGTCATCTGGTCTGCTGAAGTTACTAAATTTAGTTGTTACTGTTTTTTTTGTTACTTAAAATATTAAAAAAAAAAAAATTAGACAAAAACGGGCCTACTACCAGGATGGCCGTGTCACTGGGTCGTTTGGGCCACGAATCAGTCAGGGTCACTGGACGGAAAAAAGTGACGTTGTTACTATGGTTTACAGGAGAAAAAGCAGTGTAACAAAAACTTTTCTATTTTATAGTGGGTTATAAAATTTTCTTTCTTTTTGAGTTATGAAAGCAAATCAGTTTCATTGTCTGATAACGCTAAAAAGAAAAAGAAAAAAGAAACAAAGGCAGTGCATTACCCGCTGATTGACGTCAACAACATTCCAAGTATTTTGAAAATTCCTAATATCTGCATAGCTGAGCAGAGCATCTTCTTCATTCGAATAAAATAATGAAAAATTCTCCATGATGATAGCTGCAAACAAATTATAATTATAAATTTTGTAGGGTTTCCCTCCAAAACTGCGCACTATGCACACTTGCTACTTACGTTGATCAGTACCCTACCATTCCCACTGAACCAAACATTAAAAACCAGTTTTTGAGCAGATCTTATTACTGCGGTAAATGTGCTGATACGAATTTTGAAACACTAAACTGCTCTTTTACATTCTGGTGACAAGCCTGAACGCTTTACGTTCTGGTGACAAGCCAGCTGAAGCCACTGGTAGAACAAAATTTCAGAAATGAGTCACTTTTATTTGAACATCTTACTTACCGTACATCTCCTATTAAATGCCATGTTGGAGCAAATGCCTACCCCTTTGAAATGATCAAAGATCACAAATATAAAATAGTGATGCATCAAATACATTTTACGAACTCAAGTTTTATTTTTCAACACAATTTTCCATTTGGAACTCCCATGCCTTCATTTTCCGGAAATCGTTCCAGGCTGGAAGTTAGAGTCAGTATACACGGATCATTTTCTCCTGGATGCAAGAATAGTCCTTAGGGGACATAAATGTCTGTGGACACCTACAACCACGTAGTTACAAAGGAGTGGTTGGAATTTAGTTTTCACGGTGAATTTGAGTGAATTTTGGAGGATTGATGACCTAATGAACTACATTTTTGAGTAAATCAGAATAAAGGGTTAATGATTGAATCCATATCATGAACAGGACTGATCCACGTATCACCAACTTTTCCGCAATGAAGTAAACACTCTCTTGACAGAGTAAAGGCTAAATAAAAGAGGGTACCGGTATGTTGGATTTACCGTCCACCCCAAAGTTTTGCTTAATTACTTCACATGGCGTTTTGCACATGGGTGTTCAAAAGATAATTTAAGGTAATGCCTATTCCAGTTTTTGTAGCCAGTGGGCTTTAGTCTTTAGACAATGCCACATAAAGCAAAGTACAGCTTCTCATTCATTTCTACTTTAGCTATTCAATTTAAAAAAAAAATGTTTTCCGTCCAACGCATTTCTGACTCAACACTATGGTAAAGGTGACAGAAAATTGTGTAAATTGGTTTAATGTAACAAGAAGCACGACAGTGCTTTGGTCAATTAGGAAAAGGATTAATCCAAATGGAGGCTAGTTAAAGTGACCCTCCAATACCCTTGGAACAAAAAGAAAAGAATTTGGGTTAGCATCATAGTTACTGACAGCTATCATACGTTAACCAAATTATGAACTATTTGGCGATTAAGTTTAAAATTTAGTGCGACATAGAGCTATTTGTCAATGGTTCAATCCTTGTCGCATCAATGGTGCCTTACCTACAAGAAGATTAAGGACGATGTAGGTGATGATAACATAAAAGGAACAAAAATAGATGATAGACAGCGTGAAATTGCCACAATCCGTGTCCCAATAATTGTCACCTTTTGTACAATAAGGTGGGCTTATCTGCAAACAAACAAAATTTAAATTATAATTACAAACTAGGAACACGCTCAGCTTCCATTGCGCAATGAACGGAGCTCAAAATCAGTTTTAAGACTGATTTTACACTTTAGCATTCTCAAAACATCTACTAAATCTTACGTGGGTGCTTCACGTCTACAGAAATCATGTGTACATACTTTCAAAGTAGTTCGCACACTTCGTACTTTTGTTGCAAGAGAAACTCAAACTGAACTTTCAAAGTAGTTCACACAGTTCGTCGTTTTGTTGCAATGTTGCAATAGAAACTGAAACGGAACTTTCAAAGTAGTTCACACAGTTCGTCCTTTTGTTGCAATAGAAACTGAAACTGAACTTTCAAAGTAGTTCACACAGGTCGTCCTTTTGTTGCAATAGAAACCGAAACAGAACTTTAAATAAATCCAAAGCAATAGCTTTCTACTTTTGTCATTAATGGCTGGTAATGAATAACTTATTTTCACCCTTTTCTGATAACAGGAACATGAAATTTGTTATACATCGCCATGCTTATTTGGAATAAGCATGGCAATGTATTAAAAATTTCATGCACCCGATTTTCAGAAATGTCTGAAAATTTCACCAGCATTTTGACTCAATCCCAATCTGGTAAGTTGCCTACAGACAGACAGAGTTTTTAAAGTCAAGCAACAGAGCTATGCACGATGGCTTTTGGGTCATGTTCTTTGAAACAAAACAACACGATGAAATTAAAAGCACTTTCTTTGATTAAAAGATTTGATTAAAAGAAGGCAGTACGTGCGAAAAAGACATGGTTCCAAAGTTTCGTCTCTTAGCTCCTTAGGGATGCAAGGCGTATTACCAAAGCGTTCTGTTGAATTGCATGGTTTTGGGATATAGTACAGTATTTACTGTGATTAACGTTTAATTTGTGCTTTACTTGAAAACGACTTGAAAGTGACTAGAGAGATAGAACGTTAAAACTTGAAACCTCGTGATTTACTGACTTCCACCTGTCTTTTGAAAGAAGCTAAAATCACGAAGCAACTTTTAAGTTTTACTCCGCTCCATCTATATGGAATTCCCCCCCCCCCCCATTGTTGCTAATAGTTCGGTAATCATGATGCGTAAATTAATGGACATTACGAACCATGAAGTGTGGTGCTCATTATTCAGTTTAAATGTGACGTTCATAAATATTTGGCTGTACTTTTAACAATATACTATTTTGGTTTATCTTTTGGCATGAGCAATGAAGCAGATCTGTAAGGATTCGGGTTTAAGCTTTAAATTCTTTTGATTCTTTTTTTTTTATTACCGCATAACAGGTACACATTACTCAGGACAATCATGCTATTGAAGAATGGTGATTGTGTTTTGAATTGCCATTTATCAACCAAAAATGAATTGTAAAATATACCAAGTATCTCACACTAGCAGGCAATGTAAAACATCTGTTTAACTGCAAATGGAAAACTTGTACCATATTGCCTATTAACAGCCATGGCAAAGCTATGCCCCCCCCCCCAAAGTACTTAAAGAGATGTTTCAACACTGATCTGGGCCTTTAGGGTATATGCACACCCTACTGTTGAATATGCGAGCCCTGTGCGGTCACCATTCCTTTGGGGGGGATTGATAGACTTTAAAGAGTCCAACAAAAATGCACTTAGTCTCTCCTGGGATTTCGTGATAAGTCGTATGAGACAATATTAAAAATGCTAAAACATGGATTCATTAGAATTACAGCTGACAAAAAGCACACTTGGCATTTACACTTAAAATAAACTATCTGCACTAAATTGCAGAAAGTACTTCTTTGCAAACCGAGTGATAAACATGTGGAATGCACTACCTGGTGATGTTGTCATGGCCCCAAGCATTCAATGCTTCAAGATAAGGCTAAACAAATGTGATTTATTGTCTTTATTGTAATTCAACTACTAACAAGATTGCTCTGTGTACCTGCTCCTAATATGTAAAAGTGTATGACCTTGTACATTAATTCATGGGCAGGAAGAGTGGCTTGACAAAACCCCACCTGTACCCCTTTGCTGTTATCTGGCAAATAAACCTTATTATTATATTATATTATATTATATTATATTATATTATATTATATTATA
>JAHWFP010154790.1:0-19451 GCA_023313725.1 Lithobius niger | reverse complement strand
AGAAATTGAAAATTAAATAAAAAATATCTGAACCCTGTACCCACCTAAACAAAAAACCTGCAGAAAACCTACAGAAGAAATCTGCACAAAACACTTCAGAAACGATCTGCGGTTATTTGGCCACTTTCTGCAGATTTGAAACGGAAGTTTCCTGCGTAAGAGGAATTTGAACATCCCCCCCCCCCCAAAAAAAAAAAACTCGCGTTAGAAATTTCGATGGTCATTATAGCTGCCATTTTGGCATCATAGTAATTTACTGACGCGAAGCTGGTTCGTGTTTCCTTAAAATTCTGACGATTCATGAAGGTGACGTCATTGCCCTATATGGGGATAAGGAGAATGAAAACATACCGCTATTTCCTCTAAGTGAGATATGCTGTATAGAGCTGTGGTTTATTTGTCAGTAACCATTCTGCGACGAGTCAGTGTTTGATTTATGCAGTCAGTGTTTGGTCAGTTAAGGTGTGACCCAGCTTGATAGCTAAAGTACTACTGAACGACTGAACGATATGTTATGAGACCCGGGTGATGTGGTGAGGCCAAGAGGGGCCACTGATTGCACAAGAAATGGATGACCTTGCCAAATTTTATCAAGGTCATTCAACTGCTAACTTCTTAGATATGCACCACACACTATGAATATAAATCAGTAAACGTAGGGAACAAAGAGACATTACCAATGCAAAAAAAAAAAACCCTAATAAAAATCTGACTAGATTTGCAGGACCTATGACGTACGTAAAATGGCTACTTTACTTTCCGACCCCTGAAAGTAGGCGGATGCTTCCCTGCACGACGGAGTGTTTGAATGGAATGCCATTCAGGGGTCGAAAGTAATCGGACCAAATTTGTAGGACCTATGACTTACTTAAAATAGCTATTTTACGTAAGTCATAGGTCCTACAAATCTGGTCCGATTTTTTATTTATTTATTTTTTTTTGCATTGGTAATATCTCTGTTTCCAACATATTCCTATTTTATACTCATGGTGTGTGATGTCTATTTAAGAAGTTAGCAGTTGAATGACCGTGATAGCATTTGGCAAGGTCATCCATTTATGGGCCAATCAATGGCCCCTCTTGGCCTCATCACATCACCCGGGTCTCGTAACATATTGTTCAGTAGTACTTTTGCTATCCAGCTGGGTCACAACTTAACACGTTTGGCGATGCCATCGGGGGCCATAGAGTCCCTGGCAGGTCTAACCTTGGTGGTAAGGGATTCGTGTCCCAATACCTAATCCCATCACCTTCCCTTGGCCAATCTGTATCATTATTTACGATTGTCTTCTGTTTTTTAATTGAGGCTGGCTGTTAGTGGTCCTAGGGTCCTTGCCACACCTGTTGCTATCGTGACAAAATTGTTATTATTATTATTATTATAATTATTATTAATTATTATTATAATTATTATTAATTATTATTATAATTATTATTATTATTATTATTAGACTGCAAAGAGTACAAAATAAACTAATAAAAGTATTATTTAGCAAAAAAGATGAAAGAACAAACAATATATACATCAATAATAAAATACTTAAAATTAAAGAGTTACGAGATTATGTAGTAATCGTTAAGAATTATTACACAAATACACATAAAAATTATGATACAGAAAAAAGCACACGATTAAGAACAACATCACAAAAGTATAAGTTACCACAATGGAATAATGCATATGGAACAAGAAATAAAAAGTATTATATACCACATATATTTAACAAATTAGAAAAAAATATGCTACATTTCCAAAGTAAAATAGAATTGAAAAAAAAATTAATAGATGAATTTGTAAGCTATTATAAAGCAGAGTCATAAAGCGTATGTAAATAGTGTATCTAGCTGTATGTTATTTACAATAATGTAAATTGTTGTTATATGTTGTTATTGTAGCTCAGACAAGTTTTTCTCCCGAAAAACTTCGAGCATTGTATGCAATAAAAATTATTATTATTATTATTATTATTATTATTATTATTATTATTATTATTAACTGATCACCCTGTATAATTACTGAGTAGAAAGGTAAGGCTTTTTTCAGTGTAAGTCGAGCATGGTGTTCGTATTGCAGAAAGAAAAAAGGAAATTCTCGTCGACAGATTCCCAGCTACAGTTTTAAGAAATGACCATTGACGAACAAACAGTACATAACTTAATTTTTTTAATGACGTGACACATGTTCCCCTCCATAAAAGGTGACTTTATTTTTTTTCCATCTTCTTCTCTCGTTTTAGTTCGTTTCATATTCTAAACGGCTGGTCCCGGAAGCCTTAACTTTCCTTGGTGGAATCCTCTCATTAGCCGTTGGCAACGATCCAACGTCTCGGGAAACGCCACTTAGAGTTTCACCGCCTTTCAAGGTTTATGGTACTCCTGTTCTTAAGCTGGAAAAGTCTGCAGCGTAAGTTTTATTTTATTTTATTTTACTGTATTATTATTATTTTTTTAATTTCTTTCAGGAGCGTCATAAAGGAGATCCCGTATAGGGCTTGACTGAGTGTCCACGCATGGTTCGTTGAGAGGCCTCAAATTTGAAAACCGAAACTTCAAGGCTTGGAAAAACCTTGAAAATTAAAATTTTTGTTGGCGTTGCCTTGAAAAGGCTGTGAATTTTGTGAGGATTCTTTGTTCGGAATGAGGTTAACCGTTAATGCCATTAACAGTAATATTAAAGGTACATTCTTCCTGGTTGGCTTTCATGTATGGCTCAGTTTTGCAACAGTACTTCAGACTCATATATGTAAATGTTGAAAGGCATTCATTTTCCTATTTTTTACCTTGTGAGAAACGGTTTTGCCAAATTCATTCTAGCCTATGTAAGTGTTGCAAAAGGAATTTTGCGCAGGATGCTCGAATACAGTGAGAAGGTACGTCCTTTTAATTGAGGTAAACATTTTTTTTTTTAAATGAATAGAAATAAGTTGTCAGCAGAATCCATTTCTTCTGAGAAAAGTGCTTCTGTCGCAATGGACTGGAGACAGAAAACAGAGAGAGGGGAAGTGCAAGCAATTTTTGCCAAAAGGTGCAGCTGAGGAAGTACTGTTCCACTGCTGTTAGGTGGTGTATTCCTCCTTCCTCCTTGTCCATTAGTGGGTGAGGGGTCGAGGCATAATGTTCGTCATAGGTTTATGACGGATTAGCTTCATACTGCAAACTAAGAACACACTGGTGCTGATAATCACAACTGGTAAAATGCTGGAATAAAAAGGAAATTACGATAGCCTTCTGTGCAAAGAGCCTTGACATTGGTTGTACTTTAACTTTTAAAAGCCTGGAAAATGGTTTCGTTTGTAATGACGGTACGAACCTTGCCCATGATAATATTCTCGACATCGTTAATTAAATGGTGATTTCGTAATCTACTTTTGAACCTACACACCAGTTGCAAGTAAATTTTATAAAACTAAAAACTAATGTTGCCACCATTAGGATTAAACAGCGATAATGTTATTTTTAGAAAAAAGCGGCGCTGTATCATGTGTGACTATGCATCGCCCAACACTGTCTAGGACTGCCCTTAATATGGTTATTTAATTTTTGTTTGTCTTGTTTTGCAGTTCCGTTCAACCACAAGGAATGAAACTCGCCGCCATGGCGACAGACAGTGATTTTACGGATGAATTTCGGTGAGTTTTGCATCATTTTTACCATTTTTAATTATAATGATTTATAAGCTTTTAGGGCACGTTTACGCCTTTGCATTTTCGTAGCTAGAAGCTAGAAATCAACTAGAATTCTAACATGACGGCCTTATAAAACAGGCTTTAATGTTCAAAGTGACTGGGAAAATTATTTCGTCAGGAGAATTGAGCCATGGAACTCATTACCAGAATCAGTGGTATCAGCAAGTGCAGTTCAAGGCTTCCGCAGAATTTTAAATACACAGAATCTTATGAGATTTTTACATCGTAGCCCAGAGTGGTTCTAAAAAATGCATTTCCGGTCCCTAAATTTAGTCCCCTTTCCACTGGGCAACGTACCTTTGCTCTGTTCTTTTTACTCTTTGTTTTTTTTTGTTTCCTCAAGCTGTTTTTAAGATTTTGATAAGCTTTTAAATTAATGATATGATACCTCAAACAAATTGTTTTAAATCATTTTTGTATTGAATAACTTTTAGTCTTTATTTGTCGCATTAATGTAAGCGATTTTTGTTTAGGCTTGCTGTTAGTGACCATTCAGTCCTTGCTTGTCCTGTTGCTCAAGCAACAAAGAGTATTATTATTATTATTAAAAATTTTTTTAGTTTTTTGTCACGGATATCAGATTGCAAGCATTTAACAAACGATGTCGGATTTAGATAATCCAGGTAGCAGTGCAAGGGTGAGTCATTGCCGAAACGCGCCCTTAATTATTACGGGAATGGGGTATGAATGCAGTTTAAAGTTCTCAGCTAACAATAAACAAACAATTTCAAATTGAAAGCAGTCGATCTCCATGTTAACATAGTTTGAGTATTTTTAATTACATACTTACAAGTACTTTAACAAGCCCAAAAAAGAGAGTACTGCTCTCTTTTTTTGGGCTTGTTAAAATACTTGTAAGTATGTAATTAAGTGATTCAGAAGTATAGGGATAGACAGATATTAAAATCGGTATCGGATTTACAGATTTTATCGGCTATTCTTTGTGTATCGGTATTGAATCTGTATCGGTATTTATTTACCGATATTTTAGCCGATACGACCAACTTCCGTGCGCGAGGGATACTCAACCAAGCTTGAGAGAAACCTTTCCTGCATAGCAACCTTTCCCATGAAGTCATCTACACACCCGCTTAGTGAATTCAACGCACGCGCATTGTCAGATTCAGGGTGACTTCTTGCGATTAGGCCTATCTGCAGTGTCTTATCGTCGAAGGTACACCTCCGGATCTGACACCACTGATAAAAAAAAAAATTAAAATTTACGTTTTCTTGCATACATTTTAAGAATGATGAAATATGAGTTTGACTTTCTGACCCACCTACTTTTTTTTTTAAATCGGTATCGGTGTATCGGTATCTGTATCGGTCGGACTGGGGTGAAAAAATCGGTATCGGATTGGATCGGTATTTTTCTGTATTGGTCGATCCCTACAGAAGTATTGCATAACAACGTATATAAATCGGTACTACCAGGAACAACCAGGACGTCGGAAGGGAAAGGTGGTTGAGGGGGAGCTACTTATGGTATAGGTCTTTAATGCGAAAAGATGTAAATGTATTTTATCAAGCACAAGAATGCAATTCAATCCAATTCATTAATTAAACACTTAACACAGTACTTCTAGTGGCAATTGCTTCAATGGTTCAAGGCAATCGTTTAACCCCATGCACTCCCGATGTATGCCCAGATGTATGCCTATGTAAAGTCCTATGTAGGTATAGGTAATGCGACGAGATCTTGCAACCTCTTTGCCCCCTGACAAGTCAACTGTGCTCCTAGGAATTGCTCACGAAACTCACTTTACATCGCTGGTAAGCTATTTTGTTGTTTTCCGTATAGGCGTACCATCTTGGTTTGGCGAATCTAGGGAAAGAAAGCAGAGGGAAAAAAACCCGGAAGAAACCGGCCGCAGGAAAAAAAATCCGAAAAAAATAACGCTGCGAAAAAAAAGCAGCAGGAAAAATATGTTCCGTGGTGAAACTTCCTTTGTTTGGCTGGTGAATTTTAACTCCATCTGTTATAACCTATACCAAATACAACAACACGAAAGAAAGAGAAAAAAATTGGCAAAACAATGTGTCTTTTTTCCACAACTTGTTTGTGCTTCAATTTATTTCTGCAGCTTTTTTTCCTCGGTTTTTTTTTTCTGCTCACGGGTTTGAAATGGGTAAGCGCTGTTATTTATGAAAAAAATATTGTGAGTGACTGAAATTTTGGGGGTGGAGGTTTATTGATTTGAGGGAAAGTAATGTTCGCCACCTCTTAATGGGATTTTTCAGTGTCTAAATTTTTTTTTTACCAATAAACTCTGTTGGTAAGAAAAAAAAAATTCAAAACGGCGCATCACCTTACCGCCTTCTCTACCGCCTGTAGTTGTAGCGCCTTATCCATTGGCATACACATGGCCCTCTTGAGTTCGTCTCTTAACCGCTTGTTCGTGTATTGGTGGCGCTGTCTGCAACTTGTGCGGCTCTTAGTAATATCTTGGCAAGAGGGCATCACTTTAATAGCCGGTGCATAGGGTCTTCTTATCATCTTCAGCCGGTTTCAAAGGATTTGCATTTTATTGTTGACACACCCGAGCGGCGCTGTTTCATCTTCGCGATTCAACTGGTCGAAACTAGATAGCGCCACGCACATCCAGAATGGTGTGCATAAATTCGTAATCCCTATTTTGCTTTGTTGATTCTTAAAGGGACACCCGGCCTGCCTTATAACATTCCGCGTGCCAAATTACAGCTACGCGCAAATCATCATCCGAGCAATTACAGTGCCAAGGTCGGCTGGGGTGGTAGCTGCGTTCCTCGCATAGCTGCTGTCTCGGTTGGCTTTGTGAATAATATTACACGAGACAGAATCAAGTCAACGATTGCGTCTTCACAAATCGGAATGATTCTTGTATTTTAAAATCACAATTTATAATTTTCTAGACTAGGTGTCTTATAATTTTGCTTCGGCGATCTATTGGAATAATTAATTTTAATTTTTACCGCATTAGTCTATTAGATTTTAGATCTCATGGTAATTGTTAAAAAATTAGTAGATGTACACACAGAGATGAAACGTCATGATTATTGTACGTGCGCAATGCATCATTTAGTGACGGGTCGTTAGTAAATAAAGTACCATTATATTCAACAGAAAATCTCGTAGACGCCACATTTTAAAATGGATTTTTAGCAAGGGTAAGACTAACGGTAAGGAAATAGACCTTTGGGGCCGTACTTGATGTGGAGGATCGAGAAAAATGGCGCCGGGAGGTATATCCCTTTAATCAGAGGAAATCAATCCCCTTACGTCTTGCATGGCTAGATTATAATTTTGAATAATAATATGATGTTTGTTGGGGGCGTCGGACGAATGTCTAACTGGAAAATCGTCTAATGGGATAATTGTCTAATGTCTGCATAAATAAAAAAATCCGGAAAATCATCTAAACGGAATATCGTCTAATGAAAAATCCTCTAAACGGAATACTGTATAATGGAAAATCATCTAAACGGAATATCGTATAACGGATAAACTTCTAACTGGACGATAATATTCCTGTAGTTTCTGACGTTGTATGTATAGCCGCAGCGAGTACGGCAGCGCGAGCGAGGCAGGGACATTGGACGAATTTTCCATTATGCGAATTTCCTGTTAGACGATTTTCCATTATACGAATTTTGTTGTTGACGACTGTCTGTTGTACTCTTATACGGTATACGTTCTTCCAATTATGCGATTTTCCAGTTCGTTTAGTACCAGTGAAAAAAAGCAAAATACAAAAAACATGACCCTGATAAACTTATGAGTTTCCAACTTTATGGATTTACAACTTTAAAAAAATAATGTGTCGTCACGGTTTGACGTGGACGAAAGTCAATTCAGATCAGCATACTTGTTTTTGACCCCCCGTCCCCCCCACTAAAAAAAAAACCGGTGTCAGTAAATCTTGAAGTTTTTTTATGAGATGCTTGATTAAATATTGCATATTGCAGCAACAATTACTAATGTGTAACTCATAGAATTAAAAGATTTCATAATATTATCCTGCGTTCAACACTCTCAAATCTTTTGAGACAAAAGCATTTAAAAATGTAGTCCTCACGCTGGTGGTCGTGGGCTGTCGGGCAAAACAGTGGCGCCATATGCGTCTGCGTCATCTAGCTTTTTCATCGTCTGGTCAGTACATTCGGCCGAAGCATTCACATATTTTAGGCAGTCGAGTTAAGAAGACTGTACTGATTGTGTGAGCCAATTTATGAAGAATCACTTTTTAAGACATGATCGAGCAAACATCATCCCTAACTCGCGTGTCAATCGTGTTTAAATCGTGATTTGAGCTCAAGGGCTGGATAAATATGTATCTGCATCATGTGACCAGGCTTCTTAATAATAATAATTATATTTGTTGCGTTAGCAACGGGTCTGGCAAGGATGGGGGGGGGGGGGCCACCAACAGCCAGCCACAATTACATGTAAGTGCAGTGTACAATATATGGCCAAGGAATAGTGATGGTAAGAGGTTTGGGGACACTAATGCCTTACCACCAAGGTTAGACTTGCTAGTGTCAAAGGCCCCCGATGGCATCGCCAAACGTGTAGGACTAGAAAAGTGTTAAAAGGCCCAAAAAGAAGCTGTAGAATTAAAAAGTAAAAACATTGCTAAAATATTACAAAATATGCACGGTGAATACTAAAAACTAAGCACACTGATTGGGGTATGACAACACTTAAAAAAATTTTTTTAAATACATTATTCTTCTTTCATTTTCCTTGCCTCAGGAAATCACAGTAATGGACATGTTAAAAAAAGGCTAAGATCTTCGTTTTAAAGTAGCCCTCGGAAACTCGCGAGCGACTGGGCAGATACGGTGTTGGCATCAAGGGCAATCCAAATTGTAACCACACGGACCGAAAAGAAATGCCGGCGGCAGTCGAGACTTGAAGGAGGAACCGTTAGCTTCCAATCATGACCTCGAGTACTGTAATTGTGCCGTGCATGATCAAAAAACGGTAGGTCGACAGCAATAAGATTGTGTAGAATCTTATATTTGAGTATAAGATCAGCCTTGATGAGACGGAGTAGGGTGATAAATTTTATAGACATGGTTCGCTCAAGGTGCTTCAAGTTCTTGAAAGTGCTTGAATATGTTAAGACAAAAATGTAAGGCCTTGAAATTGTTTCATACGGTACATCCTTGAATTTAATTTTTCGTCTTTGTTTAAAATAATGCCTCGACGTCATTATAAAAGAGGAAACCCAGCAGAACAACTATGAAGTCCATGCAAATAGGTCACAAACGACGTCATCATTATCATTATACTGTGGTTTCTATACACCTCCATAAAATCTTAGCTGTTATATAACCAATTAACTTTTTCTATATGCCAAATTAAAGGTAATTAAACGGTACAATTAATAATTTGCAATTTGTAACTTTGTCGCACACATACACGTCACTGGACAGGGAAGAATTGAAAATCACTGGCACCCCACCAACAGTAAAAAACAAAGTAACAAACGAGAAGAATAAAATCAATAATATGTAGTGGTAATCAAAGGTACGCAACACGCCTGGTCAAAATAGTCCTTCTGTGGTACCAGGCCACAGCTGAAAGCACTGGCATTTGGTGCCAAAACCACGACTGACAGTCATCCATTCCACACACTTATCACTCTTGAGAACATGACCTTAGGTTGTAACAATATGAGGGGTTGTCCTCTAGTTACACTATCAATTCGGATGTCAAAGAAGCAGCCATAATTTATGTCGCGTTGGATAGTATAGGAGGGAGTGCACAAGCAACAGGTCACATTTTTAGTCGTCGTAGCTGCAGTGAATCAGCTCGTAGGGCACTCACTTGTTCTGAGTAATTTCAGTCTGAGAGCTCCCACACTCACTTTGTGAATGTGCGCTGTACAGATTCAGCATTGTCAATGTCCCCCAGGAGGTGTCGGGGACCAGATTGGGAATGCATATTCAAAAACCGACCTGACAAAGACACAAGACGCCCAAAACGGGGTTCTACGATCGCCGGACAGGAAGCATCATTGAACAATCGTACCACGCTATTTAGCAACCTTAACTTTAACAATACGTCAACAATGGTTTGCCCATTTCAAATCTCTATCCAACCAGGCACCAAGATCTTTAATATTATAAGTAGGACATAGTTGCTTTCCCTGCATTCGGGTAGTACAGGTATTTATTTGGAATACACTGTGGAAGTCACAGTGGAAGCATTTTGTGTTTGCCAGCGGGAGCTGCTAATCCACAGAGCAGCGTATAACCTGTGATGAAGAGCTGGACTTAATTACTCCTATTAAAAGAAGTGCTATCATCATCGTTTTGCTGTAAAACTTCTTGGATACAAACCGAAAGTGTGTCTGTGAGCCATTTTTACTACTTAGCTTGTAAACCAGCAAGAATAGCGCATTCCCGTGCGATAGTTTCCTTTGTCCAATTGCCTTTAGTTTGGCGTTCGGCAAAAGTAAATCGGTCCCATAGAAGCTGAGCTACGCTGGTTGACTGCGCTTAACGCGTAACAGTTAGTATCACAATGTTGGCTTCACTGCTAGAGATCAGCAACAATAATGCCTATTGGCTAGGAGGCTAATAAGCATCTGGAGCGTTAGCTACAAGGTGCACTTGATTAAAATAGAGGTAAAAACAACGGCACTTCTAGTTAAGCCAGTGCTGCGAGAGTGGATTTCTTACGCCTAAAAAACGTTTTCTCCGATCCCTTATGCTGAGAGGTTGTAAATCAGAAAAGAAAAGATTCCACTTGCTAAAGATTTCAGCAACTACCAACAAATTGAAACAAATCACGCATTTTAGGCATAAAAAATCCGCTCTAACCGCATTGCTTTCAGTAAGCAGGGTTCGTACCAGTGCTTACAAACCTTACAAGTCCCTATTTTTTATTTTACCATTTGTAAGGCCTTACAAGTCCTTGAAAAACTGAAAATGCAGTACTTAGTGCTTCTTTTAATTTCCATACCAATTGAATAAAGCCTCTTGTTTATATATCATTTCAAATTTATTTTCTTAAAAATCAGTTGGATGTTAAACCCCTAACTTCTTCACGCTTGCATTCATAAAGCGCAGTTTCATTCAGAAATCTTGAAAACCGTTGCATGGCAGTGTGAAAAGTTAATATTACTTTTACAATACCTACCAAGCAATCAATGTAATCGTTTTAATAAGTTTTGTTCAGGTTAGCTTCCCCGTTTTAAATGGCAGTGACTACAGCAGGAAGATGCATTAATTTGGCGTTACTCTGTTTGACCAAGAATGCCAGTGTTTGGCATGGCAGAGTATAAAGTGGGTATTATGTACATACGTACTGAATTTGGTATATTAGAAGGCATATTTGGGTGGGCAAGCTTGCCACAGTCAACGCACCCTCGTTTTTTGTCTGCGAATCGTGTAGTATTGCGTGATATTTTCGGGTATTTTTTTTTTATTGTCCTAAGAGAGACTGAGAACAAGCTAAGATCAAACTTCTGTGGCGAACGTTTCGGGACTTTCATATCGTTATCTAGTATATAACCTGAAATTGGAGACAATTTTCAATATAACCCAACCGAAAATAACTATACAAAATTATACCTGTAATAGTGTCCTTTACTGGTTTCTTCGTGAGAAGGAAATTTGACGCAAGCAGGCAGCAGCTCTTCTCAGCAGTGTCCAGTGTGCTTGACACGTGGTACTTAAAAGTCCTTAGAAGTCCTTGAAATCCATTCAACCGCAATGGTACGAACTCTGAGTAAGACACCCTTCTTTTTCCCCGCCATGTTTATCCATTACCATGTTTATCCATGTTTATCCATTACCCCTTACAGCTTGCCCAATTACTGGCTCCAGCATAACAGTTTTATATATAATAATACGACATTATTGTCACATGTCTATACAAAACGTTGTGGTTGGTGTTTTGGAGCAAATAATAATCACTCCACTAACACACAAGAAAGCGCATTTAGCTAAGCGCTTTGAAGTCGTATCAAAAAACGGCACCTGTTTGCAAGGCACACGTCTGGGTCAGCTTAATCCAAATAACCATAATCAAATCTTAGTGGGTTTCAGTCATGTATACTTATTTTCAGTTTGTTTACGTAAAATTTGTGCGCATAAATTACGTGGGCACTGTGTACGCCATCTTTACCAGGCATAAACCTACATCTCAATGTGATTGCGGGTGTTCACGTGAATAAAGATGATAGTCATCCAACTCCCAAACCACCTCCGTAAAGCGGCTCCAGTTTTGTATCGCCAGATGAGAGAAAGCGCCACGACCTGGTGTTTACGAGACTTACATAGGAGACAAGGGCACAATGTGCATCCCTCTGAAGCGCTTTGAAGTGGACCTGTAAACGTAGTGATTATCTATTGTATAATTTTAGCTGAGATAATGTTAACCCTTGAAAACTTTATTATTGGTCACATTTTATTATGTAAGCTGCTAGACAACAAGCCCATTCTGAGTTCGAGCAGATAACATGGTAGTTTCATTGTGGTGGTCCCTTACTTCGTCTACTTTTCCTCTCCAGTAATTATTTCTGCGAAAAGATTTGTGTCCAGTCTTCATTTCCCTCGCTGTCACGTTGAGGTCCCTGTGAGTGTGTCATTGTTAGTGTATTGTTGTAGTAGATGGCTCATTTAGAGATGCACCGAATACAAAATTTGCCGAATACCGAATATACAACTGAATACTTATGTTGCTGAATACTGAATATATAACCGAATACTCAACTTGCCGAATACCGAGTATACAACCGAATAGTTAAACTACCGAATACCGAATTATTCGGTTCTGTGCAGAATAATGGCCGAATAGGCTGAATACCGAATTCGGCCGACTACTTGACCGAATACCTGTAATTTAAGCATATTTGATCTTTTTTTCCTTCTTTTAGAAATATCAGAAGGCAATTCCTCACAAACCAAAAACTAAATGCTTAGCTAAACGTTCTTACATTCGCACAATTACATAAATTTATACTAAAAAATATTCGGCCGAATACCAACAAATCTTAACACTATTCGGCTGAAAACCGAATATTACTATTCAGCCAAAACCAGTATTCGGCCGAATACCGAATATCACTATTCGGCAAAAATCAGTATTCGGCCGAATACCGAATACTTGAATTTTTGACCGAGTAGGCCGAACACCGAATAATTACCGAATATTCAGTGCATCCCTAGGCTCATTTACCTGCCCATTGCGTTTAACTTGACGATAATGGTGTTAAATAAACGTAGGATATGTAAGAAACACCTGGGGCTGCAGGACATGTAGGGTACAGAATTCTTATGAAAAAAAAAAAAAAAGCTATTGCAATCGTGGTCTACTAGAACAGAATCCTATAACAATGTTCATGATGTACAGGGTGGTCCACAAAAAAACTGACGACCCAACATTTTTGTCCTCCTGTCCGGTGTCTTTCAATTTTTGCAGGAGGTACAGATGTATGACAAGATTTAGATTAGGGGTTTGAATAACATCTCTGTAATGTGTGGTGCAGTGCCGACCCGGACCACTGCACTGTGACTGAGGGTGGCGTTAATAACCTAGTTGTCGACGCGCCATTAAGCCTCAATTCCCCCCCCCCCCCAACTTTTTTTAAGTCCAACTTTTTTATTTAGCACCCCTCAAAACCAGGAAAGGACAGAAATCAAATCGAAAGAAGCAGGAAGATTTCTGTCCTCTCTTGATTCTGAGCGATGCTAGCTAGAAAAGTTTTTTGTGGACCACCCTGTACCAGTGAATGCACTAAATGATAAATTCATGCAAACATGATCACCAAATACAGAATGCACGTTTAAAAGACAACTGCAGTTCTGGAAAAAAGTTATCCTTTGAAGTCTACAAGTATGAGCCAAAGGGCTAATGCGAGCAATTTTTTGAACGCATTGTGTCTGCATGATCTGTTAACTACTCAGGTAATGTGTCATGGGATTACCAATGGAGTAAAAAACACGGTATGAATGCATCACACCTTTAAAACACGTGACCTCGATTTGCATACACCTTGCCTTGCGACATGGCATCACAACGGAGCAGGTGGGTCGTTGCTTTTCGGCTGCCATTTCTGCCTCTTTTGAGGGGAGAAATTGGTAGTTTTTATCCGTTTAAATATCTGTTTTATGCTTTTAATATAGGTTGACTTAGTGGCTTTTGCCATGCTTTAATTTTATTGCTAACCTGAAGAAGAAAATTGATAATTTTCGAAACGTTGTTTGTATTTTTATGTAGCACTGCTTGGTTTGCTTTCACATTATGGGATTACCAAAACGACCTGCAGTGGTCACTAAATCATTAACCTAGCCGAGTGAGCTGATGGAAAGAACTGAACTCAGTACGCCTCACTGATTTACTAAGTCCAGGAACACAAGTTACATATCGTTTTCAGGGGTTGCGGCTCGAAAACCAGCAATGTGGGCGTCATAAAACTTGGTGTGCCAATGCGTCTCGTCCCTCCCCCGTGCATTTTAAGCAATTGATTTTTCTTCATTACATGAACTAAGTATTTTTTTACCTCATCAAGGTAACCATCAATCGTAATTACGCGTGAGCATTTCGTTTTCCTAGCTATGCATTGATAGACAATAATCAATAATAATAACTTTATTCCATTCGGAAAAGGAATAGGATGAGCACCAGGCGATTTATGTAGCCTTTTTAGTGTGTTTGCAAGTTAAGGGAAGTCTAAATTTGAAAATAAGATTGTCAAAATAACTTGCAACCAAACCCTTGCGTAGCTTTAAAACTCAACAACAAAGGAGCCACAGCAATGTCACATGGCAAAACATTCCAAATCCAAAACGTAACAAATAGGGAATTGGGCACTGAATGGGTATAAGGCCCCAAATCAGCTTACAACACCTCGTATCAACTTTGACCGACTCACTCCTATAGTTTCATTTGAAGACTTTGCCCATAGGTAAGTCCTCATTACTGGCAAACGTGTTTACAGGAGGCGGTATATATCACAAGACTGTTTGCCTAGATTAACAGCAAGCGAACCAATCGGTATGCTGCTTGCATCCGTAGTTTATGTAATCCTGCATGTTTAAAGGCTGATCAACAATTCCAATAAGTGATTATCATGTTTTGATGAACCCTTTTCCCAAGTTTGCCTTGATCTACATCTTCTACAAATGCAGATCTGCTTCCATTTGGGCAAAACTTGATTCTAGGAAGACACTCCTAGAGTAAAAGTTTGGCCAAATGAGGCATGTAATATGTGCCAAGTGGGACTGTGTCGTTCGACTTGGCACATATTTTATGTCTCCTTGGATATTAGTATACATTGTTTGTGTCTTCGGTGAAGCATAAGGAAATAGCCTAGAGTATGCCTTAATGGACAGACCTGCAGCCATACTTCATACTTTACACAGAGGGCATGATTGATGTTCTCCCTGCAATACTCGTAAGCTTTAAACATTTAAGATTACTTCAAAACTATGGATACAAGCCAGTATTCTGCATAATTATATAGTTATGCCAGTTTATTAGCTTGCCATTAAATTGGGCGTGTTGGGTTGTGATCAGAATGGATGGTACGAAGCTGTAAACGGCTAATCCGATATGATATACATACCTACAAGGTTTTCGAAAATACTTAACGGTGTACATGATATATGGTTTTCCTTGAGGAGGCAAAAAGAATATTACATTCAAATAATGAAGGAAAGATACCACGTTGAAACAATAGGGTAACTGCGTTTCTAGACTCATTGAGTCATAGTGAGTGCTCCGTCTCCTCTCAAGACACTTAGCAAGGGTACAAGTTTTGTGAGGGGGGGGGGTGCCGATGTTCCGAAGATAGGGCTGGCGTTTAGAAAAAATAGGCCAATTTTGCCTGATTTATGAAGTCATGCCTTCGCAAGGGCGCCCCTACACTGGGGCTGTTGGGGCTCAAGCTCCCCCCCTAGAGGCTAGTCGCCCTTTTTACGCATAAAGAAAATGTTGGGAAAAATGATACAATCAAAAATATTAAAAATGTAAGCTCTTTCCAACATGGCAAGGGATTGAGTGGAGACTTCTCCCCAGTGCATGAGTCACGTGATTTCACGTGGTTGATTTACGTTTTTGCCCTTTGGATTGATCACTTTGGCCTTTCTGAGTTTTGGAACCCCCCCCCCTTTTTTTTGCCGTTCTGTGGGTGCCCTTATGCCTTCCCAAGTCGTAGGTGTTGGGGAGAGAAGGAAAACTATGGTTTCATAGGGTTCTAAGTAGCGGGATCGTCAAAGTGCCGGCAACGCGCGGAACACCGTCCAGTTTACGATCTGGACACATCATCTTGCGTCGCAGATTTATCCGTGAGCTCCTCCCCCCCTCCGGTGGTGGTGAGGGCGTAGGGGAGACATGTGTTGCTCGGCATCTTGGGTCGGTCGTAAACTTGAGGTTTTAAACTCACCGTTATCTTTAAGAGGCTGTATGGCTAGGATTGGATTTCATTATTGCTCTGAACTTGACGTGTCCCGGGGTACATTTTTACTGGTTTGACGCGATGTAAGATGGTGCATTTCTGCTTAAATTCTTTTGTTCGTCTTTTTTCTTTTGGTGTGTGTATCCACGTCGCTCCTTTTGTTGTCATTATATTTCTAGTAGCTGACCCCACTTCCAAGAAGTCAGTCTTACTTTTAATTATATTTTCGAAAGCTGGAATTCTTGTGGTAACGTGGTTTGCATACCCTAAAAGGGGTGAAAGTTTTGGGGGAGTCGGTGGGGGGGGGGGGGGGTGGTTAAAAGCAAACTGCGCCCACATTGTTTACATTAATTGAATTAGGCTTACAATTGGTGCAAAATACTGGAAGCAAATTCGTTGAACTTTCAAGCAACTTTTGTTAGACGACTCGAATCCCCACCACCAACCACCCTTTCCCCATTCCACCACCGGGGGTCTTTACCACAAAATGCGAACGACCAGAAAAAGAAACACACCAACAATAATAATTACAAACAAAAACGTCAAGTGTGTCGTAAAAAAAAAAGGGTTATGCGATTGAAGTTTTACTTTACTCTTAAATGTAGAGGTGGGTCGTTATAAGAACGGACGGTTGAGTCCAACTTGAACCCACATTAGGGAGGAAAGGTGGAAGTATTATTACATCTTTCTCGTAACCCGCTCTAATGTTGATTAGTTGGTTTCACCTGTTCGTTTTTATAATGGTCCAAGTCTACACGGATTTATAGTGTGCGCGGTGTATCTTGAGGAGTCCTACAAGTATTTTGTGATCGGCTACGTCTTCCTGGATGGTGTGGCTTTAACCGACGGCCGCCATTGTTTTTGTAACCATCTTGGATATCAGCAAGGCACTCTGCTACTGAAAGCGTACAATCGATTATCTGTGTTCGCTGTTCGTTCTGCGGAGAACTCAAGATAGGTCGCGGACACTATAGGACTTTGAATTTAAATAATCAAATGTATAATTGAGAAAAGTGCATCTGTTTAAATGCTGTTGGGCTTTAAGAATAATTTAATTCTTAACCAAAAACTTCAACTTTGTTCTAGAAAAGCTTATTTATTTTTTTACCGTGGAAATATTCAAATGACAGTGCATGGGCCCTGGGTGTAGATTCGAAATTACATGTGATCGACGAGTACTTACGTAACTAAAGGGATAAAGGGGGAAGGTGCAGGGAGAGAAAGTACACCTTTGGGCATAAAAAATGATCGTTTTCGTTACGCTGGGGCTTTAAACAAAGTCATTCCACAATGCCACTGTTTGGCATCAACAATGGAGTATTCCTTCCGCCTTCAGTGGCGTATGTTCTTATTTACAACAATGAAAAAGTTTGCATTGTTGTCGGGCTACTCAACCTCGATACAGTGCGATCATTTTTTTTATGCCCAAAGGTACCTTTCATGAACGAGGCGTGAAAGTCTCTGAAGAAAAATTCTTATTTATTGGCTGTGATCTTTAAAGGTTGTTTTTTTAACGTGTCATTCATATAAATATTTCAATAGTTAAAAAAAAGACATGATTAAATAACCACAACAACTACAAATTTAAAATAAAAATTAATACGAAATGTATTAATAAATATGCTAATAAATAAAGAAAAAAATATTTGTGAATATGTGTGTGACATATTTTATGTTACGATTTTATTAAAGCATTTCGTTCCCGCGGTTACATATAGGAGGAGCCAAGATTCGCAAATACCTCTCGTTACGCAAGGCAATAGATTATGTAATGCTGTAAAATAATCGTTCCTTAAAAATAAAGCGGTCGTACATTTCGGGGAGGGGGGAGGGGCAAAAATGCTTCTGCTACACCCCCACCCCTCCCCAAAGAAAAAAAATTATGCATACGAATGCTTGCAGTTTTGCACGGAGAGAAAGTGCGTTTCAAGAACTAGTGTAGTGGCGTAAAAATGTACGAGAATTGTTTATTGATTTTCTTCAAAGGTTTTTACTTTATGGCGCCATACAATATATGCAAAGCAATAAAAATTAAAGTTCCGTAAAAATATAGTGGTAGTGTCATGCTGTTTGTAGCAGAAACTTATAAAATTTCTTTCCTCCCCAGAGTACAAGTGACCGCACCTTTTCAACGATGCAGTGCCCGCACATATACTTAATTTTCGGTCTACCCTAATCGTAGGCCTATCTTGAATTTTCCTAAATAATATATTTCTGAAATTGTCTCCCGGAAAAAAAACCGATGAAAGCAGTTTTTTTTTTTTAGGGGGAGGGGGGCAAAAAATCCGCCTTTGCCAATGTAACTATAAATTAATTTTTGCCAATGAAATAGTGACACAAAATTCATCTTGTTAATAACTTCATGTTCACCATAAATTTGTAATTTGTCCTTTAACGGAAGTAATCTGTAAGCGCATAGTTTGACGCCATAATGATTTATGAAGCTTTAAAAAAGTGCGGCCTGAGGTTTTTCCCGCCTTTAGAATAACAACTCGTTTTTCCATTGTTGGCGATTGTTGCCGGGAGGGCTGGATGCCACTCAAAAAAAAAAAAACAAGAGAAATAACAATTTAACCTGCGTTCGTCGAAGATATTTCGTAGTAAAATTCCACCGGATTAAACCTAGCAGTTAGAAATTTAATTTTTTTTTTTTGGGCGTAAATTAAAAAAAAAAAAATATATAAAAAACGACGAGGATGGGATTCGAACCCACGCGGGCAGAGCCCAATGGATTAGCAGTCCATCGCCTTAACCTCTCGGCCACCTCGTCGTGCGTTTTCCGGCCTGTTGCATCACCTTTCAATTCGTGAGGTACGTGGCCGGTGAAAAAGCCTGGGTTGCTATGACGATGACGTCTGATGACGACCATAGGTTTATTGACCTAATTTAACTCGAGGCGGGAAAAAGCAAACTAAAACGTGCGTTCGTGTGTTGTGGGAAAACCACACGCAGGCAATTTGAGCGCATTGGCTGTACAATTGAGTTATTATTAGAAAATTATTTAATTTTAATTATTAACCTACAAAAACAACCTTCCATAACGCCACAAAGGTTTTCAATAATACGTTGCCTATTTATACAAGAAACGCACTAAATACGTATTAAGGGGGGGACGGACGATTTAAAACTCGTGTATTTCAAATCTCGACTTTTTTAAAATTTTAGACTACGTACCCTAAAAGGGCTGCATAAAAAGTCCGGTGAAAAGTCGGAAAGAAAAAAAAAGTTGCTGTAAAAATATAAGTGTCCTGGTGAAACTCCTTTGCCTGTGCGGTAAAATTCGAGCCATGGCAAGTGGCCTAACCTATTAAAAAAAAAAAGTTCCGGGGAAGAAACTGAAGGAAAAAAAAGTTGCTGTAAAAAAATTAAGTCT